>DWEI01000347.1:0-23121 GCA_018245875.1 Mysoria ambigua | reverse complement strand
TTAAAGAGGTGCGCGCCAGAGATTTGAACCCGGTCTCCCGGAGTGAGAGGTCGAATTTCAAACCACTAGGCTATCACGACCACATATTTTTATAATAGTACAAATGAAATATGTATGAAGGGAAGTATACGAAGAGAATTATAAAGATACAAAAAGCAAGCCAGATTCGTAAGAATGGCCATATTTGGCCTTCGGTGTTCCCGACCTATTCGGCGAACGTCCTGGTGTGAAGAATACACCCACATAATAATAATAATAAACAAAGTCCCACTTACGTAAAACGTATATCGGTAAGGTTTCTTAAATATTCCGGGCGCTGTCAACTGTCTAGAATTATATCTGTGGGAGTGTTCGATATAATGCAGAGTTGGGTAATGCTCTGTCACAAAGTATATTATATCACATGCCTTGGATCGTACAAAAAAGGTATTCTACCTAGTAATGTTTTGTGAGCGAAATGTTGTGTTTGATTTAAACAGCTATTTCAGTGTTGATGTTAAACGTGTCTGATAGAGTTATGTTAGGCTATTGGATTGGTTGGTTACGAAACCAGACTCTCTACCGGATACATATTTTAACGATTTACTGAAGTTTATATTTATATGTATTTATAATAAACTCTGTTAAGTACGCTCTGCCTCGTTGTTTGCAAGTGCGACTGCCGATCGGGTAGTCCCGGGGTCGATTCCTGGATCGAGCCCTACAATTTTTTTTTAAGTTTAGAGTTTCTTATAGTGACACGGAGGCTGGGTACGCGCCCGGTTTATAGTAATATGTGTATAGTATATTCCACTGGTTGCCTTGCAACACTGCTGAAACTCTGTTGCTTAATTCTATATCTATCAATGCCATTGAACATCCAGCCGATTCTACAGTTACGATGCTGGTCTGCGGCGGTGCGAATATGTCACCGACTTCCGGGTTATGTTGTGATAATGAATTTAATTATTTGAATCGGTACTGGCTTGTATAGGCTACTTATTACACAGGAAGTTTAAAACTTGTGTGTAAGATCTACTTTCTGAAATTCTAATTTGAAATATCGTTTTCATTTTTTTAAATTAATGTTTTGTCTTATCTTATAATAGTTAGTTTTCATTAGGTGTACCATTTTTATACTATGAATGCAAAAAAATATATTTTTTATAACTACACTAGCTTGCGAACTCAGTACCGCCTTTGTAAAGTTTTTGTTTTCTTGTTCCTTTTTTTTCTAAAACTTTCCGTAGACAATTCATAATAAAGTTTCCAAAGACATTAATGTTCACAGTCGTCTCATTTCAGATTCAATACAGGCGTGATTTAACGTTTATTATAATTGCATCCATAGACGCCTAGCAGGGATAACTGATCTAGTGATAATTGAACAGTTATCGACCAGGTATTAAAATAATGAAATTATTAATATGGCAATTAAAAAATAGGGATTGTTCGAAGAAGGGTAATAATTTAAGATTGTATGTATTTTTTAATACTATATCATAAAAAATAAGAACAAAATGTGTTGTCGACAAAATATTTAGGGGTGGATCAACCTTTACATTAAGACTTTGACCGATTGTCAGATCTACTCAATATGCTCACAAAATTTCATGAGAATCAGTCGAGCCGTTTCGGAGAAGTAAGGTAACTAAGAATCTGACTTATTTTTATTATATCGCAATGATGTAAAGTCAAAATAAATATAAGAGTGTTAAAGGAATATGTTGTAACCCTCAATGTTGGGTGAGGTTGAAATACAGATACGAACCGTTATCGCCCTTCGACAGCTTCGAAGGTTAACGATGAGGGCAACGCGTCCCTTCTCTTGATATTTCAGAGCTATTCACGAATGGGTAGGTGTGCCACATAACCGGGTAACGGTACATTTCAATAAATTGTTATGATACGTTGTACGGTAACCAATATTATTTATGAATACGGTTTGGCAAACGTACTCAGACTTGATAGAGTCTAAATTTGTCGAAGAACAACAATGTACGCACGTTTGCAACGAGACGTACTCCAGTATTGCCGATGTAAACTTTGGAACGTGTCAAAAATATTTACATACAATATCCTAAACATACATGTATTAAAAAAGCACACTTCAAAGGCTTATCATCTCGTTGAAGTAGCAAAAAAGACGAAGTATAACGATCTTAATTATTTTGTAAATATGAATTTCACTACAACGGGTAATCGTCTCTTAAAATACGGTTTATACGATATTCTTCGTAAACTTCGTAATCGTTTTTTTTTATCTACGATGAAGTCGTTTAATGCCCGATCAGTGACGGTACTCGCCACAGTGTTGGCGCTAGAAACGGCGTTGTCTTCACGCACGGCCCGCCAAGGACGCGCGAGTTCAGTTCCGACAATCAGTTTGCACGGCAGCGCTAATATTGGCGAATTGTTGACGATCACCGTGTCACGGCTCGCCACGTCCGACAGCAAGCACGCGACCCGGTGTATGTGAGTGTTCTGTTGAGATGATCGGGGATATTGAACGTGGTAATATTATAAATGTGAATGTAAGTTTGTTTGTTACGCGTTCAAGCCTTTATTACTCAACTGATCACGTTAAACCGATACACACATATTGTCAGGGATAGAGATATGGACATGACAATTATTATCTATAAAACAATTTTTATATGTAACTTGCCAAGGGATGGAAAAATGTGCTTATATGATATTCCGGCGTGTTGACTCTGCGATTAGACTTGAGACATGAATCAAAGATTTGGGTAAATTCCAATGAATATGGCTTCGTTGAATAGTTTAAAGTAGCCATCAACGCGGGTGAAGAGGCGAGTAAAACCTAGTAATAATTATAATATAAATAATAACGATTAAATTCTGCCTCGAATTTGTTTCCTGTCCAGATTTTTACTTTAAAGAATTTTTTTTTATAATCATGTTGTCTTTGCAACATTAGGTTTAGTGTCAATTTTTTATTCGTTGTCTTTTCTAGCGATGAATATTATTTTTGGTACTCCAGAAAATATTTAAATATTAAAAATCTGTACTCTTAAATACTGGTACATAAGAGAAATAACTTACATTTTACTTATGTGTCTTTTTTTCTAATTAGCAGATAATCAACCTTCAAACCATTCCCACTTACAAGCTCTACCTTTATGGTTCTTTATTAAAACTAACAAAACACCCACGCGCGCATTACCCTGAAGGTATAGGCAGAGGAGCGTAATACAAAACCACATTAAAGTGATGCGATACATACAGGTAAAATTTTGTGCTGCAAAACCCTCATGCCCATCAGCGACCTGTTACCGTCCACTGCTGAATATAGGCTCATGACAGAGAATTGTCTATTCGTATCAAAATAAACGTGTCATGCAAACGAGGCGAGGGCTAAATGATACTGAACGGAAGTCAAATTGGCTGTAATTTTTGCCGTCGGAACTCACTTGATATGTAAATAACATATGGTTATACCGTTTCGTTATTTGTATGACTATATACTATGGATCTATTTTTAAATATGCTAATCATTTAACATTTCAGTTTGAAATTAATTTTGTTTCATTCATTGACATAGTACAGAAAAACCGGTACGTACGGTAAACAAATAAATATTCAAATTGAGTTCGGTGGAAATATTCGAATTTTCCAATTAAAATATTGGAGTCTGCCATTACTCGTGGGATATGACAATCCGCATTACGTAACCGTGATGGTGGCTGGCTTGAAGCCTCTCGCTCCGAGAGGAGACCCGTGTACGACAGCGATATGATAGCGCGTTGATGATTAATTAACTTATTCAAGGGTCAACCAGTATGTTCGATTTTAAAAGGTCTCGCCAACAGTACTTACGGACGCGTGCGTAATACTGAAGGTTTATGAAAGCGTTATCAACACTGTAAAGCGGATGAGGGATCGATCAGCGCCTCCGCGGCGCCCGCCGCCGCCGCCCTCCGCCGCTTCCACGACAATAAACAAGCCCTCCGCGATCTATTATTGCTTTAGCTCGACGTTGGCGCGTCGCGACGCCTGGACACTATATAAAGCTGTGGATACCGGGTCAACTCATGGAGATAAACCAGAGCTTTGGCATATTAAATGACGTAACATCACGCCTGTAGATTAATATGTATGTGGGGAGAGGAGTGTAGTGCACTCTACAATGTATCTCTACTCTACAATGTACCAATTACGTTTGTATCCCACTGTGGAATAGGAGTTGAGTCTATTGTCATACACCGGGCTCAAATCCATACCTTCGAGCATATTATTATTATTATTACTAGAGTTTTTATCTCAATAAACTAGAATTGAATATTATGCTAGGTTAATTCATTGAAATATTTTTTTAGATTTATGCACATTAGATAGTACGCCTACGATACACTCAGCACCGACCTGACCGGATCATCATCAATCCTCGCTCCGCGAGACAAGTCACGTGCCTCGATGTACGGCCGATTGATTGTATGCTCCGTAATAACCGAAAGTACACCGGATGCCATTCATCGCTGCCGTTTACAGCTCTGAACGCACGAACATTAACATTTGATTATTATCCTTGGTACCCACGTATGTGCATTGCATTGAACAGAACCCTTCGGCCGCTCAATGTATCACACGTAGTCTTTGTGTATCGGCGACGGACGGTTGTGTGGGCTAACTTTTTGTTGAGCTCGCGTACGTGCATGGGGCACGTGTTGGCGTTCGATGCACGAGTCACTCATGCCGCGAGTGTATCGGCGTGCGAGCATTGATACATATGTATGTGGATAATGTGGTATTTTATACATATATTATGATCCTCATCAGCCTGTTGCAGTCCATTGCTGGAGGAAGGCTTCCCCACGTTGGGCATGCAAGTTGGGTTATCGCAGAGCACAGCCTCTCTGCCGCTGCCCGCAGGCGGCCAGGACATTTAGCTGTACCCATCCAGGCAGACCGCCAGCTGCCCGTTTCGGGTTTAGTCGCCTCTTACGACAGCTTGTATGTCGGTATGAGGTCGGGGAATGTATTCTCATTCGGTCCCGACCTGTACATGTGGATTTTACGTGTGTGTTATATTAAATTTGTACATAAATATTGTGGTGTTATGAATCTTTTATTGATCCCTACGTCACACAGCGAGCCACGCTAGTCAAGTGGCAGTTGGCATACCTTACACACATTAGAACGGTTTATGGCGAATTCGCGGGCGTGCAAGTTTCCCCGAGCTGTTGTTTACTTCGCACTCTTTTAGCAAATGACATCTTATCAACACAACGCATGTGTGTGGGCCTCTAATACACAGAGCTGGGTAATAACTAGTCTACTTTTCTATCTCTGATATTATAATCAATGAAAATAGGTACATATAAGATTCAACTTATATTCCCTTGCTCCACGGTTATGCAAAAAACGATAAAAGTGTCACTATAATAGTATTATTGTTGGAAAATATCGACTCTCCATATATAACCTACTGAAATAGAGCAAAACCGTGTAAATTGATGCTTACGGCGAAGTGGTGAAGCCAAATAACACTCGAGTCATATTATATGCACACGTTTGTATATGCATATGTATGTTTAAAAAATATATACATTGTTTCATAGGAAGATGTCCTAGGCAATAACCTGCGTAACCATGTACTTTTGTTGTGCTGTTACATATTTCATAGTTTAAATATTCACGATGCATTTAAACTTTCTTTCTTTCCAATTAACTTAAAACTTACATAGGTAATAATTGTAAATGCTACGAAATATAATTTTTTTTTATATATATTAGGATTAGAGATGATTAGAGTTAAGTTTGTCATCACGTTTTAACGATTACCATTCTTACGGTTCACATTATTAGCGACAAAGTGGCGTGAGTGAATTTTTAGTCAGTCGAGCGTGTGCTCTGTAAAGTCACTAAGCGAGTTAATGTTCATGAGCTTTCATTAGGTTTGTACGTGCACAGAGCCGAGGGAATGTTTTAAACATTGTGTGTGACGTCATTTAGAATTATGTATATTCACTGCGCGTCACGCAAAAAGCATTTACCTTTGGAACTATAGACGTATATAAAGAGACAGAGTAAGAGTAAAAGTTAGAGAGAAAATAGTTACATGGTTCACATAATTTGTTGTAATAAAATATAGCCATTAATTATTTTGACTCACACTTGGAACACCTTCTTCTAAGTGTGTGCTGAGTATGTAAAGGTCGTCACAGACGGAGCTACGCCTTAATAACGCATATTGTGCTGTAATTCATATTACAGTAAAGTACATGTACATAGTTTGCTACAGTTACGTTTGCGGTCATTAGCCGCGCAATAATATGTTTCGCCACCAAGATAGGTCTTGTTACATCTGTTCACATATTCTGACGACGTAAGAAGCCAGTATAATATACTATAGCTCCGTGTGCGGTCACTTGATCGATGCTATACATATATAAATCGTATAGTAACACATATATCGTGCTGTGACTTGTAATACACATTGTAGCTTCGTCTGGTACGATCCTAACGCTGCCAAAGACCCCTTCTCGGTGTGATCGCGCCGTGTTTCTTGTTGCAGAGAACGAACGGAGAATCAAAGCGAACAACAGGGAGTACAACGCGCAGTTCCGTTACGCTGTAAGTATCCTCGTCTCCTCGTGCACTGTGCTCATTGTTTGTGAACCCCACCCCCTCCCCCCTCCCCACCCCCCACCATCCCCCGCACTCATCCTCCTCGACTCCTTGCGCTGCCACGTACTTACAGTAACCTTCGCGTCCCTCATCAACCGGGTGAACAAGTGGCTTCGGACTCTGTATTTCATTACTGAACCGAATTGGACTGTCGCGTTTATTTCAGACGATTTATATTTTCTTAGCGAGCGCCATTGAGGGAAACTTGGTGATGGAATAATTTTTTTCTTTTATGATTATCGCTTTCGGTCAGTTATTCGTTCCCCGTCGTTGTATGTATAAAACGATGGCCTAAAATGCTGCACCTCTAAAAAACTCAAGTATTCTTAACACCATCACCATCACCATCACCATAAACACCATCGTAGCGCTGTTCATACTGTCACCAAGTCAATTTAATCGTAAAAGTTCATTGGGATCTTCATTTAAAGAGACTATCAGTTTTATTACACAGTTATGTAGAGAAAATTTAATGATGTTAAAATTCCAGAAAATTTATTTTTTCCATGTGTGAACGAAATTAAATATTGTTAAAAATTACTTGTGTGCGTGCGGTTTAACGAATTAACTGCAAGCTTGAACTCGGTTCACACTAAGAAGTCAACTAATAGAGTGATTAGTGCATCAATTGAGTTACTATGGCGATGACCGCGCGTTTTGTATGAAACTAGTCGAGTCTATTACGCACTAATCGGTCGACAGATCTGGCCATCAATCTTGACGATTCGAATCCTTAATGAACCGTTCTTTATGCGCATTTTATATAGCGCGTAAATTCTGAATTGATCCAGTGAATCATATCAGATGTTGTTGTTTGCGCACTCATCTTGCGCTCTCAGCTAACACCGAGCTGAGAAGAAAGTGCTGAAGTATTTGCATGTTAATATCCAATGTGTCACATCCTCCTTGTCAAAGTGTGAGCGTGCTGCAATTCAGGATGCCGTCAATTACAATAAGTTCAAGTAGATACGATTGTTAACATTTTCTTTTTGTTTTTATTCCAGAACAACTACATCAAGACTTCAAAGTATTCTATAATAACATTCCTGCCATTGAATTTGCTGGAGCAGTTCCAGCGGTTGGCCAACTTCTACTTCCTGTGCCTGCTGGTGCTGCAGCTGATCCCCGCCATCTCGTCCCTGACGCCCATCACCACGGCCATACCGCTCATCGGAGTACTCGCGCTCACTGCCGTTAAGGACGCTTACGACGACTTTGTAAGTAATACACATGTACACATAGTCACGCCAGGTTCTTTACGGGATAGGCAGAGGGATCAAGTGCCGAATATCTCTATGCTTACAAACGTGCCGTTCTGCTTCTGAATAATTATTTGTCAACAATCATCTTCTGCGGTCTTGACTGGCCACGGTCTTAGTTGACGATAAGCGCAGATCCGCCTTAGATGGATCGTGCGCGTCTAGGAAAACTCTACTTCGATACCTAGTAATAATTGAATATGTCCATACCGATACATCTCCGTTGACATAATCACTTACATTCTTATATCTATAGGAAAATATAATAATATGTTTGCATGTGTATGTGTACGCATATATATAATGTACGTATTTATTATAAATATTGGAATTCTTGTCATCGACACATATATATTTACATATGTCAATTATGTCGAGACCGCAAAGTATTATCCAAGCCACTGTGTTGTTGTGCCTTGACTCATACGTAGATACTAGTGCCGAGTAAGGAAACATTATTATTATAATGAGACCACAGTGTGACTATGCAATTACCCGTAATTATCACTGCTGCTTATTTATTATGTGTGATTATATAAAATTTTCCCACTCTCGGACAACCTCAACCTGACAATCTCAATGACGTAAACGCCCGCTCGAGGCTCGCGGTGCTCGATACGATATTGCCGTGGACGACGATTCGTTATCAAAAATTCATCCCCGACCTTCGGAACATTGGTGACACTTAATCCTCACATTAATTTGTAGAAACAAGTATCGTTTACAGCCATGAATTAATAAGCGATGCCCGCCGCGACCTTGTTACGTGCGCAAGGATGCCCCAGACCACATGTGTTTTAATCGCTCCTGCGTACAGAGGATACACCATAACAATATCAAACGATCGGTTATTGTTTAAGCATGATTTGTGTGCATACATGTGCGTAGATACAACGTATTTGTTGGTAGATATGTATGTTTATTTTATATATGTGTGCCCTATATACACACACACCTACATGTGATCGCCGACCTCTTTGCCGTGCTGCGGCCCTCGCGCGGAATGAAACGGTTTAAGCAATGTAGTGGGGTTCGCAAACTACAATAGCATTGTGAACAAGTCAAAACTTTTAAGTATTGACTGAATATTATACTTAATATTTTCTTTTAAGATTACAGACATGATATTTAATCTTAGAACGTACGTCGTTTCGTAAAAATGAGGAGCTCGTCGGGATTTGAACCCGCAACCCTTAAACTGAAACGCTGAAACTGGAACCATCGGGTTATCGTGGCTTCTAATCGCTAAGTAAACATTTTTGAATAAAATTTCAAATTCCGCTTGAATGGTTGGTTGCGCATCAAAGGAACCCACGGGTTATTGTAGCCGTCAATAGCACCGGACGTAACGATGCACGATTATCATAACGATTGAACTAATGAAGCTATTTTCAACGAGTCCATGTGTTTATTTATGTACTGCTGTAAATATTTGTGTGCGTGTTATAAAGACGTGTGTAAAAGACGTTTGAATATACATATCAAAAACGATCAGTCGAATAGAATAATACATATGCGTGCGTACGCATGGTTGATACTCGTACAGGGCACCGGGGATGGATTTATTTTCCAACGTTCTGCGCTTCAGAGTCGTCGCGTTATGTTTCAAACACCATTTCGGAGACTTTTAAGGTGATTACAAATAGTTCGATAGACAATTTCTCACCAAATATATGTGAAATATTGTCTACACCGACGACTGTCCTCTTATGTTTCCGGCAAACAAGCGCTGTACACCGTGCCAACACGGCGGAGTCAACAGTCGTCCAGCCGCGGCTAGCCGGGGGGCGAGTCGCTCGCGACCTAGCTAATTGGTTCTGTAATGAACCGTCCGAAATGTTGATGGTGTGTGATCAAAGCACGACAGTAATAGATCGGCGGATGCTACACGTACACACTTATCGTCGGCCTCTGTAATTCGTAACTACGTCAGGCAGCGCGCGTCGTACCTACGAACACACACCCTCTTAGTCAGCGGATGTTTGCTTGAGCGGCTTATATGAACATATAGTTCTCTATAGATATCGGATATGAGTGTTCACTGACCACAGATTTTCATACAAAAAAACATAGATGTAGTAATTTAACTGCAATGCTGTAAGCGGGGGAGACTGTGGCCAGCGCGGCTTCGTCATTTCCCACGTCGACGCTCAGTCATTCAACCGTGCGCTCGCCGAAGACGGAACGCGCAGTCATATTTCCGGCGGCGGCTCCTCGAGGGTCCAACACGCACTGACGGGTGAGGGTGTGGCGGGTGGACCAGCATCGCGCGGTGTGCCATACTCGTTACACTGATACTATATTTGCAGACAGTCGGTAGTTCAGTAATAGTATACAATGGAATATTCGTTGCTTCATAAACGGTAAATATTAATAGTGCATTGTTGGGATACGCTTTTCAGTACGCGAATGTTTGTGCTACAATGTCTCGCTCGTCTGCATATTGTAGAACGATCATAATAACATTGTATGTGAGACATGGTAATAGTCTATGTTCAATAAAGACAAGTAACAATGTCGTGTGAGTAATGGCGATGTGAAGTGAATTCGCGTGAAGTGTACGCGATTACTACATGCATACATTTGATAAGAAACACTCGCAGCACTGACACCACAATAGAGAACTCGACTAAGGTATATCGCAAGCGTAGAAACTGCATGTCAGTGTGACGTCATCGCCGGTAATAAACACGTGCCTTGGGCGGCGTGGTAATAAAAAGTGTGCGTTTGCAACTTTAATACTTATTATGTATTAAATATTTATAGATAAATGTTATATTAAATTTTATATTACAATGGAATAACATGTTAATATTATTTTATTTCAATATTGCGATCATCGTGAATAAAAGAAAAATCTTCGTATTGTGTTTAAACCTTCGACATTAATTGTCTTTCACGTTGCACTCGATTATTGTTCAATGTACAGGGAGCAAACACACTGATCAAGTTAGTTCACTACGTGGATGCGCTCCACTGCGTATGTGTGTGTGTGTCTGTGTCTGTGTCTGTGTGTGTGTGTGTGTGTGTGTGTGTGTGTGTGCGTGCAGCGAAGACAGTCGGCAACGTGGCACACGCGCTACATTACCTTCGTTGTTTGTTGTAGCAACGTCACCAGAACGACTCGCAGGTGAACCACAGGCGCGCGAAGACGCTCCGCAATGGCAAGCTGGTGGAGGAGAAGTGGGCGTCTGTACAGGTGGGAGACGTCATCCGGCTGGAGAACGACCAGTTCGTCGCCGCGGACATCCTGCTGCTCAGCAGCTCCGAGCCCAACGGCCTCTGCTACATCGAGACCGCCGAGCTGGACGGGTGAGGGCGCCATATGTGTTGCTATTCCTCCCACCTCATTCCCTACAAAGATTTTTCCATTTACTACCGTTATTGTTGTAACTTTTTTACTTTTTGCTTCTGAGACAGATTCTGTAAATATGAGAAATTCATCAAATTGCACCAGAAGTTCATGAAATAAGTAATATATCAGATATATGTTTATATAATATTATGAATTATTATGTCATATCATTAAATGTCATCACAAATATATCATCATTAAATATAAGAATTACCCCTAGATGATTACCTGTGAGTTGGTTTTGATAGTTTTACGCAGGAAGATCGGAGTTGTTCCATTTTTTAATACTCGGGGAAAGCCGCAGGTATCTTATAACAATTACTTGCCGAATTGTAAATGGATAAATAAATAGGAAACTATTGCCATGCCACAAATCCAGATCCCGAGCCATTATTAGGAAGTCTAAGTTAAAAGATCTTATAGTCGGCAGTCGTAGTTGCAACTAATACGACCAACGAGCCAGTCAATGACTAAATATAAAAAAGTGTTATAATTAATGCTATTATATTTAAATATTATGGGTTTTCACTATTCAATTATGTCAAATAAAATAAAATATTACTTATTAAGAAATGTCATAATTATACTTCAATATTTAATTAAATGTAGGTATATCTATTAATAATATGTCAATTATACAATATTAAAACCACTATTCTGTGGGTATCGTGGAAAAAATATTATTATTAGTTTATATTTTATCTCATATCACCGAAACACACGCGGGCAATGCTGGAACGAGAAGAAACACTTCGCTTGTAATGTAGATGATTTTTCACAGTAGGAATATTTGTGTGTGGAGTCTATGCGCGAGTAAATCCAATGTAAGTTAGAGCGCGGGCGGCGGGCACCCTCACACGCGATGTCCCAGCGCCGCCGCCCCCCGGACTTGGCGCCCTGCCATTGGATGCGCGCGTGGGCTCTTTCTGCTTCTGCAGTATCCTATACACGTGCATATGTAGTGAATAGTGTGAATTGTCCCATTCCCGCTGTACGTGTGCTTAGTGATTGTTCAATAGGACGTTAATATTGAGTTTATATCAATCTATATGTAGGTTCGCGTGTGATGAGAGTAATGAATGTACAAGAGGTATGTTATGCAAGAACATAGATATTTGGTATTCGTAGCTCTCTGCCTACCTCGTAATGGGCCTGGAGTGACTGTGTAATAGCAATATTGATGAGGGCAAATTGTCATTTTATCTCGTGGCTTGTCTTTGGTTTGTGTAGACTCAAACTTATTAGTTAGACAGTATCGATAGATCAGTTGCTGAAAAACTTCAAAAGGTCATATTATACATATACATATTATACAAGATATACATATTATACATACCTTCACTTAATTCACACTCTAATGGGTCAAAGGACCCGCCCGCGGAGTGTCGCGACAAATGCAAATGTATATAACGTTCGCTGAACAATTCAATTATGTTACATTTCCTCATTGCGTAACCTCAGAACACAAGCAACTGTAACCTGAGCTATGATGACTGTTATTATGTTGTGCAGTGTGCGCATGTTACAAGTTTATTTATTATTCCGTCCGATGTATGTTTCTGTCATAAGTCATAAGAATATCAAGGGAAGTTTGAATTCGGAATACTGTTTTTTCCCACCCGGCAAGTCGTTAAGCAGTTGTTAAGCCAACAAGTTTGGTATTTATGGCAATTTATACGTAAGAAACTTATTTTACGTAACTTCACGCCTGTAATCCACGAAGGGGTAGGCAGAGGAATGCAGAACATTCCCATGATTCATCAGTTACGTTTACGTCCCACTATGGACTATAGTAGGTGAACTTATTTCAACAATAACTAAATGTACTTCCAAACAATATTATTATATATCTCACAGCCCTAACTGTTGAGCTACAACTATAATTGATTTTTGCGAACGTATAAATCATGTTTTCATTCAAAACAATTTAGAATTGATCTGCGCTGTAATGAAGTGATTTTTGATACCGTTCGTGTCCATTGCAGGGAGACGAATTTAAAATGTCGTCAGTGCCTTTTGGAGACGGCCGCGATGAGCCAGGACGACGCACAACTGGGCGCGTTCGACGGGGAGATAGTCTGCGAGACGCCCAACAATCTACTCAATAAGTTTGAAGGTAATAACAATTGCCGCGTAGAAAGTGTGAATGGCTTTTCCGCCATCGGCCAGCAACGTAGGCCGTTAGTATGTGTCGTCCATAACTAAGTTAGTAAACTTAGTTATGGATAAAACTATTATGGTGTACGTAGAACAGTAGACCGAGACAGACTGATGATGTCGATGATTATCACTGGACTAACTGAGCCAATTTTGTTCATTTATGATATTCATATATGAGCGTTTGCAAAAAAAAAATTAAGTATCTGTGTGAAATACATTTTCCGCAAAGATAATTATTACATTCAAAACAAAGGCTCTTACATCTATTTCACTTGAATTTTAAATGAGTCAAAGCTGGCTCAGTCCGTGATCTAGTGTTAATAGCAATTATTCAGAGAATAAATTATGACAAATACATCGACCACATAAATTTTAAGTAATCTCAGTATTCCCCTTTGCGCTGCTTCGTGGCCGGGCTAACTACTTCTGAAGATTCGTAGTACAAGCGTCTATTATCTGCGATTTCTATTATTTTGTCACCATCAGCATCACTCTGTGTGAGGCCGATGCTGGACGTGCCTCTTCTAGAGGGGTCTATGTGCATTATTTTGATCTACTTCCATTACAGTTACTTGCTGCACTTGATGTGAATATCGTATAATTTCCACGCGACACTGTCGCTCACGAAAGGCAATAGAATGTTGTGAAATGTTTGTCGCACAAGCGGTCGGCTTTGCGACACGATCCGCGCCCCGCGCCGATCCGTTGTCACTCGATGCCATTGTTTTCTGTTGCTCGCGCGCTGTGAAGCCAATTCAACTCGTCACGTGTATGTAGAGTTGTCGGTGTACAGCGCGCCTTGTGTTGGTACGTGTGCAACGACCGCTTGTGTGATTATTGACGGGAGAACAAATCGTTTGACATCAATTTGAGCTCGTATATATTTTAATCGGTTTGTTTTTTTTTTCATTATGTGACAGTTTAGCGATTGGCTAAAATTCAGCTAGATAGGAAGCTAAGTTTTTTTTTAATAGAAAGAAAAATGAATGTATAAAATATGGTATGCACCACGTGAAGTATTAACTTTATAATGCATTACGCGCGTCGGTTAGCCGTGTTAAGCCAGTCTAGTACTGGCCGTAATAATTATGTCAGGTTGGCAACACTATAGCGCATCTAAGGAAACCCTTGAAGCTTTTAAAGTTTGTTCGGTAACAATTGCCTAGGTCATGTCGAGCAATAATCACCGTAGGTAATGTTAAGCAACATTTTCTGAGTAATTATGAAGATCCGAGCGACTGAAATTAATTTAACAGCGCCCTAACTCTATCATTATCACTATACTATGAAGTGAGGATGTTAGGCGCTTGTCTTATTTACATAGCAATATGTAAATGTTCTTCATTGATTCACACTCGGTGTTTTTCTGTTTCACCTTGAATGAGATCGCTGCACACCTCAACATCAATTTATCTTCGCTATTGGCTATCACTATGGATATCCACTAAATCGGCCGTTAATCTAATCTCTATTGACATAATTACAGTAATCAATCATCGTAACGCTGCTCTCACAGAGTTATTAATAATTTTAAATATCGAAGAACGTGTTTACGGCGCTTTGTCATTCGTATTGTGACAGCGGTTTTTGCTATTAACATTTTGAAATTGGAATATAATTTTTTGAGGATGGAAATAAGAGTCACACTTCGAGTATTCGTAAAACGTAACTTCACGTCTGTAATCCCCGAAGAGGTAGGCAGATGCATTCCTCTGCCTACCTCTGTCTCCGCCAGCACACTCCCACGTTACACCCTTAACGTTTACGTCCCGCTATGGAATAGGTGGTGAGCCTGTTGCCATACAGCGGGCACATATCCAGACTCCGAACTGCTCCTGGAAAATCTGAATTAGAAAATTTCGTAGTATCCGACCCGGGAATGTCTTTATTTAATGACAAATTTTGATCCACTATACATGGCTGGTGAAAACACTTGGAATTACATGTAACTCCCCGCACGGTGGTACAAAGAGGCGTGTGCGCGCAGGCACGCTGAGCTGGCGCGAGCAGCACTTCTCGCTGGACAACGACAAGATCCTGCTGCGCGGCTGCGTGCTGCGCAACACGTCGTGGTGCTACGGCGTCGTCGTGTTCGCCGGCAAGGACACCAAGCTCATGCAGAACTCCGGCAAGACCAAGTTCAAGCGCACCAGCATAGATAGGCTACTTAATTTTCTAATTATAGGGGCGAGTATCTTGTGAATTTTTTTGTTTGTTGTAATTGTTTTTTTTTTTTGGTTTATTTGTCAATGTAAAACGAACGTAGTTTAATTTGTGGATAACCGTAAATAAGTGTCAAGGCGCGGTACATAGCATCTGCGAGGATTCATATAACTGAGATGCGTAATATATCTAAATTATATTAATTACAACAATATCATTTACACACGTGGTCCCAAACAGATTTAACATATTCATATAAAATCGAACATAAAACATTTAAACATACCGGCAGTCAAGTCTATGAAGGAAAATTCCATTGTGCTCTTTAAAGGTGATAGATAGTTTGTGTTTGAAAGTTGCACTTATGAAAATATTTACAGATAATATGATAGTACATGTGACATCGAGAAGCGTTCCACTTGTCGTCCATCGATGTTCACGGAACTGTGAAACCGTTTAAACAAAACAATAGCGCTAATCTCGCCCGCGCCACGTAGGTACCTGGGTGTCCTACATAGACGTAAAGGCGATTACGTAGTTCTGACTGCCTCGTCGGTCGAGTGGCCGCAAGCGCGACTGCCCATCGGAAGGTCCAGGGTACAAACCCCGGGTCGGGCAATACAGAATGTTTCTAATGTAGATTCTCTAGTTGTGACTCGCAGTCCGGCAATGTGCGAGATATATTGCAATAGGCTCACCGCCTATTAGTTATTATTTATTAGCTATTAGTAGAGCCTTACTCTTATATTATTATATCATCACGCTAAGTTTTTATGGGGTAGGCAGAGAGCGCCTAGTGTCAAGTGTCTCTTATAACTAACAACTTCTTTATGATGTTTTATGTAGACAATATGATTAATATGGATTGATGGAATTTCGGTTCATTGTAGACAGAAGTGTTTACTTTAAACAATATAAAGTTTATATTTTTGTAACCTTTATTAAGTAAACTATATTTTATTATATTGTTTTCCATGTATTCCATAGTAGCGTATAGCGACTGAAGTGGTGGTGCGCGCGTCCACAGATAGTGCTGTTCCTGCTGTCCATGTGCGTGTTCTGCACGGTGGCGTGCGGCGTGTGGGAGTGGCTGGTGGGGCGCTACTTCCAGGCGTACCTGCCGTGGGACTCGCTGGTGCCGGCCGAGCCCGCGCCCGGCGCCGTCGTCATCGCGCTGCTCGTGTTCTTCTCGTACGCGATCGTCATGAACACCGTGGTGCCCATATCGCTCTACGTGTCAGTGGAGGTGCGCGCGACCACGCCCCGCCCCCGCGGCCCCGCCCCGCCCCCGCGGCCCCGCCGCCGCCTCGCGGGCCGCCTCACGAGCCGCTCGGCGTGTGTTGCAGGTGATCAGGTTCGCGCAGAGCTTCCTCATCAACTGGGACGAGAAGATGTACTACGAGAAGACTGGGACGGCGGCGAAAGCGCGCACGACCACGCTAAACGAAGAACTAGGCATGTATTTGTAATGTCCCAGCCGTACTCTGCTGCCCCTCGCTGTGGCTCGTTGTTGTCTCGAGGTTAAGGAATGGAGAACAAAACAAAGCTCTCGTGTTATATAAGTTTAATTTTACAATATTTGCGGACATATAATGTTGTTTTATCGTTATCTGCATACATATAAAGAATATCTGATTTGCCAACAGAGACATGCAGTATACAGTTGTCTCTGTGAAGAAATTAGCATCTAAATCAGATCTAAATACGACAGAATTGTAAAGATTGAATTGGTGCTTTATTTATTATACTAGTTCTTTTCTAGCTATATTACATTTCTCATTAGCCAGTTCCTCTCGCTTCATACTGTCATTGACGCATCAAAGTAGACAAATACAGTCACTATATAAAAATTTAAGCCGTACTGACGCGCCGCCCGCGCCGCCCGCAGGTCAGATCCAGTACGTGTTCTCCGACAAGACGGGCACGCTCACGCAGAACATCATGACGTTCAACAAGTGCTCGATCGCGGGCGAGTGCTACGGCGACGTGGTGGACGAGGCCGGCGAGCCCGTGGAGCTCTCGGACGTACGTCTCCCTCCCGCGCCGGCGAGCCGGCACCCGCGCCGCTCTGCGGCCGCGGCGACATCATGTGTGGCTATTTCTGTATGTATTGTGTAGGTAAAGACGATGTCGCTCAGTACACCGTCGGATGTCGACTTAAAGTACAGTATTACTGAAAAAGCCGGTCAATAACAAAAACGTAACATCACGCCCGTAATCCCCGCAGGGGCTGAGGTGTGTACACCACTCCCACCGTTCACCAGTTACGTTTACATCCCACTATGCAATATGTGATGAGCCTATTGCACATATCCATACCCTGTACCACAAGTAGAAAATCTGAATTATTGCAATCCTGTAGTGACCGAACCGGGTTTGAACCTCGGACCACTCGACCGGCAGTCGCGCTTGCCACCGACACGGCCAGTTGAAGGTTCACTATTCAGACCATGGTTCGAGACCCTATTTCTTTTGAGAAGAGCGGAACGATAGGAAGTGTCGATGAAAAGTGATTAGGTTATTATAACCAAATTCTTCGACTTTTTATTTGAAAAAAATGGCTTAGCCCTCCAGTAATTAATATGGTTTATTGTCTCGGAAACTGGTGAGATACAGAATGAAATTCTTTGATTCTATGAAATCAAATTAACAGTTCAATGAATGAGTTTGATTTGAATTCAATTCTTAAAATAATAGTTATAACGAGTAAGACAATGACAAAGAATGTCGTTGTTGGGATTCGTACACAGCGCAACCTCAATGTAACGACTCTCAATATAGCGTTTTCCTCGATTTAACAATTTTTTCGTAATCCCATAGTCCTTCCTCTAAAAGCTAATACAAAATATACCTTTAGCTACATTACAATAACATTTATCAGCAACCTTTTTATATCGAATTTTCAATCATTGGAAAATATAATTGAAAAGTATTACTCACTTCTAAACTGCTGCATTTCGTTAACTTATAAACTTTACGTAAAAAATCTTATCAGTTATTTACATTCAATCTCACAATACTTAATGATGTCTCTATTAGATTCAGGAACGTCCAATTTTTCGTGAGACAAAAAATAGTGTTTTCGTTAAAATGTGTTTCCAGATAAGCAGATTAGTACCTATCTAAAGTTGAGATTGACAAAAAAACTGTTCTAGCTTATTAAAAAGTATTGTGACTATACGTATTTTCTAGTTCCCTTCAGTTTGGTTACATTGAGGTCGCATTGTATTACAAGATCGCTCGGTCTCGTTTGTGCTGACACGTAATTTTTTTTTATACATAAATTTATTTTTCGGAGACAACAATCAGGATATACAGAAATAGCCGCAATGACGGGAATGTTCATAAAATTCGGCAAGAATGAAAATGTTGCCACCACAATACGTTACTTGCATGTTTCCCATTTTAAAGTTTGTTTTGTTTGTGAATTGTTTTTATACATCTAAAGTGACGTCACAACTGTTTTGTTTCTGTTTTTGAGGGTTGCGTGTGTTCCATTTACATGCCATGGTTTGTGTTCGTAGGTCCTCATAGTTCTTCTATACACTTTTTTTTCGTATGATTAATAAATCGTGCATGGGTGATTAGAAATGAGGATGGAAATATTTTCTTTTATGTTTTTTTTTTAAATTATTCATGCACGATTTACATAGCAATACAAATGTTGTATTGCAGTATGATTATTGTGTTCAATTTTAATTATATCAAGATTCTTTTAATGCATATATTTTTTACATTTTGCTGTTTATACCACACAACAATCTACCACCCGTAATTAGTGTTTTTTACTAAGCAACCAGTAGTACAGCACATGTAGTAGATTTTTGACATTTAAAATTATAGGTCCCTATAGGTTCCATCAAAACGTTAGATTTCAGCAAGATTGTTTATTTATAAACATCAAATTTTAAAATATGATATCGTGTTAATTTAGACCCATACAGTCATTTACTTCAATTTCGCTTTGTTCCATTTGCACTGCCAAATATATTGTATTAGCGCCTGAACATGTTTACTAATACATGGTATATTTTTATATATCCAAAATAGTCAATAAAGTTTATAGTCGCGTGTCTATTTCTGGACATACTATGTACATTCGATATATAAAATTCGTTTTCTGTTTAATGAAGCAGTGAATACACAGTGACAATTTTTTGCAAGCATAGAATTGGCGCCTTTATGTATTTATGTAATTACTGTAAAAACTTTAAACATTTTCGGATAATTATTGGCACGGGTACTTACTACAGGGCATAGATACTTTAAAAATAGATATGGCATAGATCTTTCTTGCATGAAAATTTTAAAATTTTATTATTTTTTCCAAGTGTATTTCACGGTGCTGCGTTCAATCCGAACGATACATGTAAAAATTGGCAAATCACTGGCGGTGCTACCACAGTGCGCTGTGAAACGCTTTCAGGGTATACATATGGTACACACGAAATTTTGTAAGCACGTTTCTATCAAATTTTATACATACGAGAGAGAAAGATAGGCAACGCCGCAAGTTATAAATATAGGGGAATTAAATCGAAAACTCTTAAATAGTCGCCATTTGGTAAATGAGAATGTAAAACCAGCGACAGCAGTAACTAGAGGGATGCGCGAGAGGACGATAGCGTAGGGCGGGTGGCAGGTGCGCGAGTGGCGCGTGACGCGTGTGCGTGTGCAGCGCGCGCGGGAGGCGCGCGGGGCCGGCGCCGGCGCGCGCGCGCGCCTGCTGCAGCGCGAGCACGCGCCCGCGCGCTGCTCGCCGCGCGCCGCCGCCCGCGCGCACGTACGCACCCCCTACCGCCGCCGCACTTGCACCTTACGCGGTTACTGCCCCGCTAGTACCATTCGCGCGATCTAATATTATATTCGACACATTTCTATATAATTGACATTTTACTGTACATGGCCTATTCCTTTACTTGGCAAGGAGATAATTTGGAAAACTTTATAAACGAGCCGGTTAACGAAACAAAGTCTGTCAAAATTATGTGTGAAAGGCGTAAGCAATGCATGACAATTCCAATCGACAAAAAAACTTGAAAGCCTTATTTTAAAAAATTATTAATGTATCAACATTCATAAAGGAAACACAGATACGAAGGAACAATACCACTTTAAAAGAGGAGTTATTAAAAATATAATATCAAAAAATGATGAGTCTTTTAATGAAAATTTTGAAGAAATTTACATGAAAAGTTTGTTTACCAACATTCACAGTAAAAATAAGTATACTTAAAAACGTCTACAAGCAAAAAAATACAGTAACAAAAATTTTGTACAAGCGAACATTGAAAAAACCGTTGCGATCGCGGAAGTTTTCCGTGCCGATCGCATTGTCGATAAAGTGGAGTGGACAAGATGGCCGCCATTACACACTTGTATTCATTTAACGGCTCGCGTTTCGTCAATCGGATAGAGGACAGCAAAATATTTTAAATTGCTAATAGGAAATGTACAAAAATAGTATCCTATGTTTTTAAAAATCGCTGACCCATCACAAATTATATTATCCAGCGATATTGTATAAGTCGGAAATTAAAAAAAACACCCTAACATAATTTAGAATTTTTCTTGTAAACCGCGTAATTTGCAAGTGCAGGTTTTCCGCTTGATTTTGTCAGGTAACATATGGTCGAGTGTCGGTGGTGCTAGAATAATTTTCAATATATGCCGCTAACAATAAGTCCAAGATCAGGTCGACCTGTCTTAGTCCTTATTTACACTAAACAAAGCTCTGTACTCTTCATAACAAGAAAAGTATTTTATCTATATATGTATATAATTATATGGGCATATGTAATTCGTTCATCAGTCGCCTGGCTACCGTAACGCTAGCGCTCTTGATGCTTACCTTGGCATCGGATGGCCGTGTGTGGAGATGTCCCAAGATATTGTTGTTATCAATGTTTGTTACATCTATAGTAGTGATGTAGGATAAAATTCTATTTTTAAATATATCATAATGTTAAATGCTTGAAGTGTAGCTATGTAGATGGTCAGTGCTAATAAAATACAGCAATATTTCACAATTATCACGTGTAAATTCTCACCTTGAATTTTATTGTTGTAAACAATTCTACCAGGCTATAACTAAATCTACCTAATCTATGAAACAATATCTGAGTCGTGTAAAGATATGGTAGAAATGGCTTGACACTTCCCATTTTATGATAAGATCTGTGATCCAACAATGGGACGGTAAATAGATTCATGATAATGTTAAAAGCTTACTATGATAGAATTATCTCTTTATATTCATATCACAATCCTTTTTATATTTATAAACGCAGTTACTCATGGGACCTGTTTTTCCATCTGGCGTCATAATATAAAATTGTCTAATACAAGTATAGCTTAACTCAGCACGATCGCTCACCGGTTCGTTATTTACTGTGAAAAGGATCTTGCATCAAATTGCTTTTCTATATTAAGACATGAGCTTATGAAGGTGTCATGTACTTATTTGTCAATTTACGTCTACTCTGTATTATGCTGCCATGGATTAGATGAACCCTTTGAACATAACACCTTCGTACACTGACTATACATTATCGAGCGACACCCGACATGCATGTAATTTTGTTGTATGTTTATTTTTCTGTCTTTTTTCTTTTGGTAAATTGGTGGTGTGCATGCATTGTTTGTGGCTTGCATGTGTGGGCTACATTGGCTTCATAAAATGCAGCTTCGCATGATGGGGACAGGAATGGAATTTTTATTTTAAAAAAGCAATTGTTGGCTCTCGTTTTTTTGGTTCTTTATCCTTTCTTTTTTTATCGTGTAACATCTGCTTAGCTCTGTGTGTGCTATGGCGTTTAATTAATAATCAATGTTTCTTTCATCATTTTGTGTATCTGTTTTTTTAAATATCAGAGTAAATTTATTTTTTTAAAGTCATTTGGCAAACATTTCTTATATATAGAATGATAACACTATTTCATTATTCCAAATTCTATATAATCTTTCGTAATTTTGGAACTTTAGTTTGCCTCAAATAAAAAACTTTAATGCATATTAAAATAATGTCAGCTAACCAAGCAATTTATAATTTGCTTTTCTGTAAATATTGTCTAATAACGTTTTCCTGTGCTACAACACGTTTCGCTTGTTCCCTAGAGCACGGAGCCGCTAGACTTCTCCGACAACCCCGAGTACGAGCCCGAGTTCAAGTTCTTCGACTCGAAGCTGCTGACGGCCGTGCGCCAGGAGGATCCCAACGTTTTAGATTTTTTTCGTCTCCTGGCCCTCTGTCACACCGTCATGCCGGAGCAGAAGAACGGCCGGCTGGAGTATCAGGTGACGTCTTGTTCGTCCTCAGCATCCTCATCCTTAGCCCCATCATCTTCAAATGCTTTTTAATTTTTACTGTATTTATAATATAAACTTTCGAGATAGATGGTGTAATTGTCAATAAACGAGAATTTAGTAAAATTTCATGTTTAGATATATGTTATGTGATAAAGGCACAGAATCGTGAATATTAGTCATAATTGACTGCCTCGTTGGTCATGTTGGTTGCGGGTGCGACTGCCGATCGGGAGGTTCCGGGTTCGA
>DWEI01000346.1:0-23180 GCA_018245875.1 Mysoria ambigua | reverse complement strand
AGTAAATACACACTTTATTACTTCTAAACATTCAAATGTAACATGGGGTTGCTGTAACGCTGTAATGTTAAGAAGAATAATTATTGTTTGTTCGGTTCTGTGCCTATGACTATTGTTAACAGATTTTTTATTTTTTTTAGACAAACTCTTTTTTGTTGAGGATGAATAGAGAGGATAACGTGAACTGGTTCCACGGGAAGATATCTAGGGATACAGCTGAGAAATTATTAAAGCAAGGTTAGTTTTGTTTCCAATCTTTCTCAACAATTTTAAGGAGTTCTATCAGTGCTAATTGAGCGTGTTTATTCGTTATAGAAGGTGAAGATGGAGTTTTCTTAGTACGCGAGAGTAACACTTCGCCGGGAGATTACGTCCTTTCTGTTCTGCATCAGGTGAATTGAATAAAATATATAAAAATTATGTGAACTAAATCTATAATAAAAACGATAACGAATAAACAATAATATAATACCTAAGGACATTTTATAAAGTATCAATGTTTGAGGTAGTTTATTTCATGTAATTTTAGGGTGAGGTTGTACACTACCAGATCCGAAGACATGGTGAGGATGCATTCTTCTCCATTGAAGAACATACTACAGTGCATGGATTGGATACATTAATACAGCATTACCGAGGGGACTCCAATGGACTTGTCACAAGACTGTCTGTTGTGTGTAAAGGGGATCCACCCCCACATGAATCTCGCACTCAGGGAACTACAAATTTATTACATCGGTGAGTTATATTCTATAAAAACATTTTTTTTTTAAATTCCATTTCTTGTGATACTTATGATACCTACCTTGTCTTATAATACCTGGTGTGACACTAATGATAATAATAAATCTTGAAATATTTTGTTATTAAAATTTGAGCCTCTCTCCTAGGTTATATTATACATTTTGAATAATACAGATAATGGCCTTAACATGTTTTTCTTTGTAATAAAGCTTGGAAAATAGTTCCAAATTTGAAATAATGTAATATTTAATACCGAAATAGCTCTGCAGTTCTGGTCTCTACCAAACTGATATATACTTACTTAAAAAAAGAATCTGTAAAGTTACTGATTTGTCTAGCATTATATATTTTGCTAGTATAAAGATGTATAATAGAGTGAAATATTTAACAGTATATCCATTGCAAATGAAATCATACCTGTAATCCTTGAAGATGTAAGCAGAGGAGTATATTACATACCCATGTCTTAATATTTACTTCCCACTGGAATAAGTATCGAGTTTATTGCCATGCACCAAGCACATATCCAGAGTTCGAACCACTAGTTGAAAATCTTTAAAAAATCCAGTAGTGCTTGATATAGGTCTCGAATTCAGGACTTCTTGTTTGGCAATTACACTTGCAACCAACACAACTAAGGAGGCTGTCATACCTATCAGCGGCAATAAAAGTCAGATATTTCATATTCCATGAGATTTTTATCAGTCAGTACATACTGATGTGAACACAAAGTACTCTACCAGGAAAATTATATCTGCCAACAGAAAAAGCTTGTGTGCTGTGATTCACATGATTGATAAATAAAATGTATGTAATCATATTCTACAAAGAGTACAATTTTGCTGGCATCATTTAGCTGGTATTATTAGCCATTGTAAATTGAATGCTACTGTCATAACTTATTATTTGGCTTATTATGATTTGTAAAGATATGACAAATGTGTGTTTAAAGTCTTACAATGTATAATATGAATAATATTTAAAGTTAAAATTTCTATCCGTGGCTAGGGATATGAATTCGTGCCCCCTGTATGGCAATAGGCTCACAGACTAACACATGATCGAATGTATAATTGAGCTGGTAAATTTGGCAATATAAATACCGTCTCCCGACCTCCACATATATCACATAATACACACCATAATTTACTAGTTATTGAAATACAATGTACCTAATAATGCCCTGTGACTCCATTCATTGAGTTGTAGATAATATTTATTTGCAGTGATTATTTATTTATATATGTAAAATTCGAATTTTACTATTGAATTTATATTATCTATGTATGTTTATTATACATATGTACTATATGTTTATATAAGTTTTTGTATCCATAATTGGACTAATCCAGAATAATCGACACCAACTTTCTTGCATTCTAAATGAGTAAAATTGGCTTGAAACTGTTATAATTCCTAAACAGTAACACTCAGAGCGCGGCAACATTCCGTTGAAATTGATTAGAACGGTTTATAGTAATCGCCAATAAAAATGCAGTCACAGCTGAAGAAGGAAGTTCTATTAAGAAGTGAGCTACATAAATTGCCCTTAATTTTTCTTTCAACATTATCGCGAGAGTGGATACAGTTGTGTAATACTGGATACACATTTGTGTTTTATAGTCCAGCGTGTAGGATTGTGTTTTATATTCTTGAAATTATAACTTTTAATTTAATTGTATTTTACTCTATAAAGTCTTTGGAAGTTTAAAGTTGAATTTTATAAATGATAGATATTTGATAGTATATGTTTATGTAATTATTAGCATGCCATTTTTCTTAAAAAAATAGAAATAATAGGTTTATATTATTCAGTCTTAAACATTCCAAGCTAAACACTCACTCGGAGAGTAGCAGTCCCATCTTCAAACAATGGAACGTTAAAAAGGAAAAGGAGTTAAAAGAAATGAAATATCAATTGATTTAACTCTTCGAGTGAATGATAAAATGCATAACTTAAGTACAAAAATGGCCTATCACAATCACTGTTTAAGGTTCTCCACACTCCCCCAGTGCGTGGAGTCTCCGGTCGAACGGGTTGTCGACCTTGTATAAGTATTTTTTACTCAGCTCACCCAGCTAAGCGATCTACCATAAAACATCGGGCGGATCATTGACCATTTCCTGCTCAGCGTACCGTCCGATATGCATATAATTGTATCGAGAGAAGGACGGCCGTTCATCTCGACTCCCTGGTGACACTGTCGACACGCGTGTGATACGAACGGACTTCTCGATAGCACGACGGCCGCTGTACAAATTGTTGGCTCGCTGTCTTACATGAGATTGTATAATAACAATATCTCGGTCGTATGAACGAGTATGAACTAATGCGTTTTTTTATATATCGTAGAAACACGAATCGTCGTACTGAAATCAGCCGTTAGCGGCAGTGATGTTTGTATAGCTTTGTACACGTTACAGAACTTTTGGCTTCCTATTTGATCTTAGAGGTTAAATAAATATTGCATGAATATATTTCTAATACTATATATCATTTATTATTTATTTATTTATTTATTATTACCAGGCTGGTTACGGTTATAGGAAATGATTATTAAGATCTTTAAATTATGAATAAGATATTAAAATTAAGTTGGTTAAGGTAACGCACCAAGTTACCCAATAGATTATCTAGTACCATCTGAAAATATTACTGATATTCTGTCGAGCTATATGTATATATTGCGCTCTAATGAAAAGGAAACAAATACAAGAAAATGATTACCGCAGAATATATTACAGTGAATATGTACGCACGTGTGTGTAAATACTTGTGTGTATGTTTGTGGCTCGGTACATGAACGTTACTCACGCCTCGAGAATGTTCAGTGAACGATGTCGTAGCAACAACGAATCCCGCATCTGTGTTTAATTACGATGATTCATCGTGTCTATGATAATGGCTCGTTATTATTGTCATTATTGAATGACGATAGAATGTTTCTTGTTGACACTTTTTTGGTTTCGCCACCTATTGTCGCTCGGGACGGCGTGACGGAGGCGATTCGGTGTGATTCGAGACACCTCGAGAAGCGATTAGTTTTTTTTGTTGAATCTTTTCGATGTTGAATAATAAATGGCATTTTTAAAATGTTGTCCGATAGATATTCAGGTGACTTCGTCAAAATTCTGGAAAGCCAGAATTAATTTACAACTTAATCAATTTTCAACTAAGAATATTGGGTTCGTGTTATGGCGCGAATCTTTTTACACAATAACATAACCGCACGCCTCTAATTCCCGAAGAGTTGGGCAGAGGAATGCAGAACACTGCCGAGTTTCACCAGTTACGTTCCAGTCCCACTATGGATTAGGTAGTGAGCCTATTGCCATGCATCATGTACATGTAGGTTAAAAACGTTATAAGGGTTAATGTTGACACAAAATGTTAAACATAATATAATGCCTATATTTGCCCGAAGGGCTAGGCAGAGGAGTGTAGCACTCCCACTTTTCAACATGTATTTTGGGGTGATCCTGCTGCCATATAACTGACACATATTCAAACACATCAAGTAATAATTATATTCGCATGATCATCTACAGAGCGACAGAGGCCGGCGACTACAACGTAGTGTCCAAGCTGCTCGCCTGCGGCTACAAGAACCGGGACGCGAAGAACCAGGACGGGCAGACAGCGGTGCACATCGCGGCGCGCGCCGGCCGCGACAGCATCCTCGCCAAGCTCATCGAGAGCGGCGCCACCGTCAACGTGCGCGACTCGTTCGGATACACGCCCTTGCACGTTCGTTGCTTTTTTTTTCCTTATTGTATGATTATTGTATCATTATGCCCCCTTACCCGGTGACGAAAACATATACGATTGTAGCATTTCATCATTTAATTCACGCCGGTTTTTGGGAAACTTCTTAATCGCACTTTTAATCGGTATATTGCAAATTTTACCAATTGTCATCCTCTTAGAAATATCACGTCATCAATTTGTTATCTTCTAAATTAAAGTAATTTATTTTGTGCTAATGAATGATGATCATTTGTGTATTGAATGTGTTTTTTTTTGTAGTACACGTGTCAAAACAATTTGCCGAGTACGACGGAGCTCCTCATAACGAAGGGCAACGCGAACTACCAGATGCGGCACGCGCCCACGGGCAAGGTGCCCCTCCACGATGCGGCTCAGAGGGGCCACATAGAATGTATTAAGGTGACTTTGAAGTGTTTGTAAAATAGTCACGAATTTGTGCTGGTGATATTGGTTTTACTCCCTTTTTTATTGCATCTCAGTGCTGTTACATTTTTAAGTTACGCGGCAAATTTTCACTTTAACAACTGCAATATTTAAAACGTTGCAATAGTTGAAGTTTCAATTACAACATAACATGTAATATTATACTCGTAACTGTTGCTCAAAATGTTCCCTTGTTTGATTCCAGGTTCTGTTGAAATTAAAAGCGCCCGCGCATCCCAGGACCTTGGCGCAGGAGACACCGGCGGACTTGGCGAAATTTTACGAGCACGCCGAGTGTTATCAACTTTTAAGTGCGTATAAAGTAAAGATTATGTTGAATAAATTTAAAATAGTGTAGAAGAAAATTATTAATTACAGTAAATAGTCAATAATCTCCTATTTAAACACAAACCCCCAGGCAACAAATTTTCAATACTGAAACTAATTTATTTCTTATATTTATTTTCTGATATATATAAATAATTAACTTAAAGGCACTTAAAATAATCCGTTCCAATTTCAGAAACACACAAGCCGGACCCGCCGCAGACGTCGAGGAGCGAGTGGTACCACGGCACGCTGAACCGCGACGAGGCCGTGCGCGCGCTGGAGGAGCACCGGCGCCAGCAGCGGCTGCCGCGCAGCGCGGGCGACGGCGTGTTCCTGGTGCGCTACAGCGAGCGCCACACGGGCGCCTACGTGCTCACCGTGCTCTGCGACGACACGCCCTACAACTACATCATACGGAAAGAGGTACCACCAGCCGCAGCCGCCGTCGCGTATGGCTGTATCATATTACCAATTTCAATTCATGTGTGTGTGGCATGGGCATTATGTCTCGTTCGGCAAACTTCAGCCCTATAGAAAGCAATGAATTGAAAAAAATCGGAGTCAATTGTGAGTATAAAGAGTATTTGTTTTATATTTGGATGTATAAACGTCACATCATGCTAGTTGCTCGCAAAGTAGGCGGAGGAAATAATTTATTTTTACGGTGACCAGTTATGTTTACATTCTAATACGGAATAGTTGATTGCCATACAACGGACATAATTTCAGACCCCGAGCCACTACTAGAAAATCTAAATTAGAAAAATCCAGTAATGTATCTGGCTGAATAAATACCTGTACATGAAAGTATATATTGAGAAAGTCCCTCATGTAAGTAAACCAGCCGTTGAAGTATATGTATAAGTGTCTATAACGTGCGGTAATGATAAGCGGTGGCGCGGCGCAGGGCGAGTGGCTGTTCATCGACGACGGGCCGTACCTGCAGTCGCTGGAGCAGCTGGTGGAGCACTACGCGCGCGCGCCGCACGGGCTGCCGGCGCGCCTCGCCACGCCCGTGCCGCCCAAGCCCAAGCCGCCGCTGCCCGAGGTGCGCCCTACGTCCTTCAGCGTTGTCGAGTGTGGGAGGCTCGCTAACGACATAGCTCATTGTTAATTCTTATGAGAACATGAATATTTTCTTTATGAGCTGGGACCAGAGGCATACACTCCACAGTATTCATTAGAATGTTCGTAACACATTATATACTTATACATAATTCTTATATATTTATCTGTGCCGAAGTATGTATGCATCGGTTTATTATATTATGAAGAGTACAATATTCACCTCGCATACGCTCTGACCTTCACCCACGGTTGGCTGGAAGAGAATACTATTAAATGCTCCATTGGACCTCTGACTTGAAACTATTACACGAAAACTATACAAAAAAACTATGCTAGTAATGAACATTTTTCCGTCAGTTCTCCACGATGCCGCGCACGAAGAAAACATCGCCGAGCCGCGCAGCCATGAACCATTCGCTGTCACTGGTGAAGCACGACATCCTCAGCGACCAGAACTCCACGTCGGTGCCGGCCATCAACAACAACGCGTTCGAGCTGCTCACCAGGAACCTCTCGTTCTCGTCCGACTTCAGCAGCAACACACTCAACAACGACGACGACAGCCTCAACGACAACGACACGTACAAAGTGCCCGTCAACAACAGCGCTGTCATCACCCTGCCCGAGAATTACAATGAAATATCTATCAACCCAGACGGTCAGCTGTCGTCTGTGTTACAGGGTACATCATTTTGTAATATCAAAAGCTTCATGTTTTAATTCTATTTTTGGTAACCCTGGTTAGATATCGTTTTATAAATTTATTGAAAAATATCGATAATTTCTTAATGACATAATTTATGTTAAATAATTATGTTTCGAAATAAAAATCAAGTTAAAAATTGGCCATATAAATTCGCAATTAAATTCGCTACAAAAATGTATGTTACGAACGTTGAATGAACGAGTTTGTTTTCTTTACAGAATTCATCCCGCTGAGTGAATTAACATTAGGAGCAGTACTAGGCGAGGGCGAGTTCGGCTCCGTGCTGCGCGCGACGTACTGCCCGGCCGACCAGCCCGCGCAGCCGGTGGCCGTCAAGACGCTGCACGTGCAGCACACGGACACCAACAAGATGGAGTTCCTCTCGGAGGCCAAGCTCATGATGTCGCTCAGGCATCGCTGTATCGTCAGGCTCATCGGGATCTCTCTGGTCAGTTGTTCATTATTCACATCACTTCATCAACCTAGTCTCTTGATCGGTCGGCGGTGGGGACCTAGTCGTGCGAAGCGCCGCTCGTCAGAGCCTCGTCTGTAGTATAGCAAGGTGCATTACGAACAAGTGTAGTTGGCTTAGGTGCCCAAGATGAGACTTGAAGCCTCTTACACTTCCTATAAATTATATGAGGCTATTTTATACTAAATTTATTGAGTAGTACTATCAATAGTAAAAAATGTTTCCTAGAAGTCAATGTTTTATTGTTACTCATGCTAGAATATGAAAAAAAAACAAAGAATCTGATTGACTTCAATTTCAAATAAATCACAGTAAAAGTTGATATTGTTTCATTAGGGTCCACCACTAGCTATGATACAAGAATTAGTGCCACTGGGTTCGCTCTTGGAGTACCTCCTGCGCCACCCCGAGAAGGCGTCCCCCGGCTACGAGCTGCGGCTGTGGGCGTGCCAGGTGGCGGCCGGCATGCGCTACCTGGAGCGCCGCCGCTTCGTGCACCGGGACCTCGCCGCCAGGAATATCCTCCTCGCCAGCAGGTACCATACATAGATGTTTTGGTTTTTATAATATGTAAATAAAAATTATAGTCAACTCTTGTACTACACACGCCATCTAGTGAAACAAATGTGTACTAGCTGTACTAATGTAGTTTGTCTATTCTCAACAGATATCTGTGCATTTTTATTACTGATCATTGATTTATCTATTTACTAAGAACACTAAGATATATTTTATGCTAACCTAATCCCGCACCACATATGTATCTCCTAAGAAGCCTTTCCTTCGTAGAACTTAATGTAAAACTGAAAGAACAAGATCTAAATAATGAGATGACAAAAATTACGATGCCCTGGCAGCACAGCTGATAAATAATGTCTGCGTTCTGCGTCTCCAGGCACCAGGCGAAGATCAGCGACTTCGGGCTGTCGCGCGCGCTGTCGACGGACAGCTCGTACTACAAGGCGAGCCGCGGCGGCAAGTGGCCCATCAAGTGGTACGCGCCCGAGGCGTACAACTACGGCACGTTCAGCTGCGCCGGCGACGTGTGGAGCTACGGCGTCACGCTGTGGGAGATGTTCTCCTACGGCAAGCAGCCGTACGGCGACATGCGCGGCATCGAGGTCGGGCCCTGTCTCGATACACCGTGATTGCAGCCGCGACTGCCGATCGCGACGTCCTGGGTTCAAGTCCCAGGTCTGGTACTTTTGGATTTTTCTAACTTACTATTTACAGTAGAAATGTCTAAAAGTATCGCAGAGTTTGCGTTTTGTACATAGTGTATGGCGATAAGCTTACCCCCTATTCCGTAGTGGGATGTAAACATAACTGGTACAATGTGAATATGTACTGTTCTCATCTGCGTACTTCTTCGGGGATTACAGGGATTGCAGGCTTGTTATAAAGTTCGAAAGTAATAGGAAAAAGGAATGAAAGTCAAAAAGTTATATGAACATAAACATAAAAAAACTTAACTTCACGTCTGTAATTCCCGAAAAGGTAGGCAGATAAATGCAGAGCACTCTCACGTTTCACCAGTTACGTTTATATTCTACTTTGGAATATGTGGTTAGCCTAACATGCATTGAGCACATATCCAGACTCCGAACCATTATTAGAAAATTTTGTAGTGTTCGACCCGGGAATCAAACCTGGGACCACCCGATCGGCAGTAGCACTTGCAACAAACACGACCAACGAGGCAGTCAACATTGACATATTTTTTTTTATAACAAAGAGAGAATTAAAAGATATTCTTTTAAAATATTACAGGCAATACAAATAGTGGAGAGTGGGCAACGGCTCGAAAGACCAGAGGACTGTCCTGATGAGATCTACCAAGTCATGCTGGACTGTTGGGCGTACAGCCCCAACATGCGGCCCACCTTCGGGAGACTAGTCGACGTGTTCTCGCAGCATCCAGACTACGTCAACATCAGCCAGCTCGCTTTGGATAGCGACGAGTGAACAATGAATATATTTTTTGAGCCTCCTTCAGATGGAAGAGGGTAATCGTACTTCTCTTAAGAGAGCATGAATGTTCGCAACAGAGTATTATACAAAGTTAGACTACATAGATTCTATTATGTGACAAAAAGTGTTACAACCAGAATACTCACAGAACGCTGAAGCACTTGTTGGTTGGCTTCAGTAGTATGAATTTTATTATGAGACAAATCAAAAGCGTTAAAATGAAGTTATCGAATCGGAATCTCCATTAGGATAGTTAGAAAAAGTAAGTATATATTTCGCATTTCATTCTCGCAGAATCCTGCAAGCGACGGACAAACTAGATACCTGATATTAAGATAATTAAAAATATGAATGTACAATCGATAGTATTAACAAGAAGCCACAATGTGCCCTTTCTATTGTTTAGTGAATATTTATTTGTATATAAATAATAGTCACATGTTACATGGGAACAAATTTTTCGGATAGCATTTAAAATAACGCATTTTGAATAATATTTTGTAATTTTATACAATTAATGTACATTTATTTACGAAGGCTTTGTTTCATATAAACATGAATTCTCAGATTTTCAAATCTATAATACACATATGCATTGATGTTCCTTTTTAAAAACCAAAACGGAAACGCATATAATATAAAAATATTTTAAATACACATATGTTTAATATATTTAATATGTAACTTTTGATACAACTTGTACATTCCTTTACTTGTATGAATATCATTGTAAAATAGTATTTTTATATAGATACCTTTTATTAATATTTACGGAGAAAGGATAGTTAATTATCATTTTAAAGTATTAATTCTTTGACATATTTATAGTTTTAATAATTTTTTTTATTTAATTTATAGATTGGATTGATTTGTATGGTCTGTTTTACACTTAATGTGTCTCGGAGTAATTCAATATCTTGAAACTGTAATTATTATTGAAACAATGTTTTAAATGAAATCTGTATTAAATCATATTTATAATGCCATGCAAACGCCATAGCTTATTTCCCGTGTGATCATACTATAATTGCCATGAGGTTGTGTTATTTTAATGTACAAAAGTATATAATATAGTTACCTAAATTTTATCTGTTTACATTGTAAAGAATTTATATTTAACTCAACGAGTCTGACTTAGGATATAGGTTTATATTAATACGACAGATTATATCAGATGTGTTAAGACAAATGTGATAATGGTATTTATAAAGGCGATTGATTATACCTATTAGTTGTTTCATTTATTTATAACATGTTCATACGACATTGACGCCATTTAAATTATTAAAAAAAGGTAAAAGATTTTTTCTTCTATTAAACTATAATTATATCGGGTAGTAAATATGAACAATCGGCCAATACAAAACTGTTCATCTAACAACATATTGATTGGAATAATTCATTAGAGCAGCACAAGGGATCATTTATTTTTACAGTGAAAAAGTAATCTAGGACTATATACATACATAACTTCCCGCCAGGTCCCTCGCGAGGTAGACAGATAGCACAGAGTGCTAAATATATCTATCTATATAAATGATCTAAGACATTACATGCAATTTAGAAACAAAAATAGCTTTAATTGCAATATAGACACTAAATATAATGAATTGTTAGGTATACTGGTACTCGTGTCCATATTGCCGTGTTGAAGCTGACCAATACCATCAGTGTCGCAACACAGAACAACAAAGACTTCTTTGATCGATTACTCAACTAAGATTGACATACGATTAAAGTTTATTTATCTTATCAGTATACAATAACAAAAGTAAAAATACAATATATCACAATGACTAATAAAGATGGGGCTGCAACTCCCAAGATCCTAATTTAAGTTTATACGGCACTCGTTATACGGCGGTGGGGGTGTTTCCGAACGGTCGTCGACGCGGACGGCGTCCGCTTGCAGGGAAGCTTCGCTCATCCCGGGCGAGCCGTACGCGGGGAACGGCGGACTTCTGTCCGGCAGCGACAGCTGCCTGCGGAACACCGGGGGCGTCGCCAGATCCGGATTTACGACATTACTCCATAGCAAATTCGTCCTCATGTCCCCGTCTACAATCCTACGGACTCTCCGCCTCTGTCTCCTTGTTTGGGGACGCGTGCAGTTCAATTGGCCGCAGTGACAGAACTTTCTCAGCCATATGTACGTGCCAACGATGCCGACAGCGAGCCCCACTTCGAGGCCTATAACGAACGCCTGTACAGCCGAGAAATCTTTATCCAACTTCTCAAAAGGGGACAACGGTTTGAATGGTTTCTCTGTGGGTATTGTGGCATTGTCATCGTTACTTACATTCCACACTTTGGCTATATCGACATCTTCTCGCGGAGGACCATCTGCAGCTATCATTTTCTCAAACATTTTGGGAAGTTTTTTCTGGCATTGTTTCTTATAAGTTATTCCGTGCGACGCGAGCCAAGTTTCCACGGCTATGAACTCGGGGTTGCATTGTAAATATTCATTGGCTATTTCTAGTCTGTTTAGTTTTCGCATTGGACGCAAGGTGTCTATGTTTAACGTCACCATGTAGTTTTGACTTAGATCCAACTTCTTCAAACTCGGCAGTCTAGTAAATAATCGCTCCGGAAGAGATTTTATGCGGCAGTTATTTAGATTAAGCACCTGAAATTTTTGTGATGTTTATTTTGCAGTTGTTATTAATGCACGGTAACAAAAGTGCCGTTAATTGATGATTTGGAACGATAGTGGGAGATCATTAACGGCCTGTTAAATAGAAATGTGATAGACGTGTGATATTTTTGAACCCATTAAACTCGAATAAAAGGTCCTCAGTTTGAATAATATAGTTCATAGATGGTCGGCATCCCATAACCCATCCATTACCTATATGAGGAATTTACTTGTCTCAAACATTTTGCTAGAACCGTTGTCAAAAAATATCTCGCCATCATCCTTGGTTTGACTAGTAAAGAATGCCATTAGTAAATCCGCCCTTTGTAAACTAGTTTTTAGTGGACAAACGAAGATTAAATATATAAAAATATTACCTGTAGTTTATTGTGCATCAAAAATGGTTCATTTTTTAGTGATTCGAAAACGTTTGATGACAAGTCGAGAATCTCGAGCTTCGGGGTGTCCCAAAATAGGTCAGAAGGTATGTACCTCAGTCTGTTGTTACTGAGATCTAAGTGAACTAAATCATCCAGACCGGAAAACGCGTGCAGTCCAATCCAGAATATCAAATTGTATGACAACGTCAGCACCTGCAGAGACCTGTAGCCGAGTTCCTGAAAGAATGGATTAGTAGCTAAATATATTTCCCATATTTCTGCAAATGTGCCCGATGCATGGCAATAGGCTCACCACCTATTACATAGTGGGACGTAAACGTAACTGGTGAATCTTGAGAACGTTCTATATGCCTACCTCTTCGGCGATTACAGGCGTGATGTTATATTTTAGATTTCCTAATTTCCAATTGAAACTTTTATATCATGCTCAACATTAACATTCAATAATTATAAACGTAACATCACGCCTGTAATCCAAGAAGAGGTAGGCAGAGGAGTACAGTACACGTCTATGTTTCACCAGTCACGTTTACGTCTCAATGTGGAAGAGGTCTTGAGCCTTTTACCACACACCGGACAAATATCGAGACTGCAACTTGTCTGAGTAAGATAAAAACAATAGGGCCTGACCCGGGATTTGAACCTGAGACCTCTCCGTCGGTAGTCGCGCATGCAACCAACACGATCAATGAGGCAGTATATATGTATTCGAAATACATGTACTCATAAATTAAATTGAAAATGTGTATCATACGAAATACACAGATGACTCAACGCAATCCGTAGAAATATTTAACATTATCACGGTGGTGAGTATGCAAGGTGTATCAGATCAGTTTCATCATCATGATCTTCAATCTTTTATCATTCTTCTACTGCACACGGGATGTGATCTCAGGACAACGCTGATTAAAGCCACGGTCTTCTACGCTTTGCTCAATATATCAGTTAATGTTTTCAACTTAGCTTACCTTGAAACAGTAATTATCCAGTTCGCTTATAACGTTGTGGCTCAAGCCGTATATTTGCACCTCCTTCGGCACGCCCACACCCACGCCGACGATGTTTTGGTCGGAACATATCGCCCTATTCAGGCCGTTCTGCAAATCACAGTCACATTGCTTCGGACAGACATCTGTTCCCGCGCAAAACGCAACAAACCACAGCACGGTTACACACGAGTATTTCAACGTCGACATTTTCGCGCGTTCATTTCATTTACAGATTGCATTATGGTTTTATTATATTTTCACGATACACAACACTGCACTGACGCACACCTCCATATAGAAATGGGGCAATGTTGCACAAACTGATAAAAAATTAGTTATCAACTGTTCCATGTAACGAGATAAGATAGCGGGTTGCGATCTTTGTTTATGGTGGAAACGAGAACTGTACGCGTATGTTTCCAATACATTGAACTTTAGCGGTATACAAGCACGCATGAATCGAATAAAAAAACGTAATATGACGCCTGTAATCCCCGAAGAGGTGGGCAGAGTTATGTAGTAGATATGCTTGTTGCTTTAACTATGTATGCGTTACGCATACGAACACCAAGAACCGTGTGGTTGGCACTTGCTACTTTTACATTTAGTCGCAAAGTTTCGTAAGCTTTGGGTCACAGTAGACTGCGTGGTTTAGTACCTAGTAATATTTTGTTTTAATAAGTATTAATATCTAATTTCACAGTTACTTCCCGCCTGTAATCTCCGAAGAGGTAGGCAGAGGGATGCAGAATACTTCAACGTATCACCGGTTAAATTTACGTTCCACAATGGAATAGGTGGTGAGCCTAAAAGTGAGAAGGTAAGCCCCACGCATCGGGCACACAACTTGGGATTCGAACCCGGCACCTGCCTATCGGCAGTCGCACTTGCAACGAACACGGCCAACGATTTTACACTAACGAGCGGATGAGTAACGATCTGTTAATTACGCGTAATTACGCAATTCATTACATATTTATCGATGCACAAATAGATAAATAGATATATTCTCGATAATATTATTAAATGCAATAAAATGTTCTACGTCTTTCATCCGTCATAATGTCAGCTTGGATGAAAATTTTATTAGATTGTTTTTGTTATGTAAAACAAGAACGTCTCATAATACAAATAAATTATTAATAATGTGTAAATTGTTGTTTTTTACTGTCTGATTGATTTCATGACACTTATCCAAAGTAATCCTTTCATCCGTCACATTGCTCAACTCGTTTTTTGTAAATGTCGATACTTATGATTTAAAAGCTTATTTTAATCATTGCTACCTTCTACTTAGAATGAATATGTTCAATAATATAGAAACACTTATAAAATGTATAATATGTATATATATTAAATAATATATTGTAATTAAAAACGTTCGCTATGTCTAGATTTTTTAAATAATCAAATTGAAAACAATAGTTTATCTTATTATTTTTGTATCGGGTATCGGGATAACTTAAGTTTTAATTTTATTTTAATCTGTTTAGCTCAAACAATACATAATATTATACAAAATACTGTGTAACCGTTACGTTTGTTCAAATATAACTTGTTTGCTTATCAAACCTAAGAGGTACTTAGTACGCTAATATATTTTCTGACATTTTTTTATTTGTCTAGCACAACAGCAGTAATGATTAAATATGTGACATATGCGACGATTTTCTTCATATTTACACTGTGATGGCGTTAACTGCAATTAATTTATGTTATCTGTGAATCTACTAAACATTACTATACTATTGGTGGATGACTAAAATACAAATCACTGTGAATTGGAATAGAAGATTGTTTCTTGGCAAGTACTTCCTCTAAATTCGTGAATGTAGAACCAAATTTATAGTGTTCCTATGAGTTGTTTGTGGATGATCACGATATATACGGATATGTGATTAGATCGTGTATTTAATAGTGTTTGCATGTGTATGAAATAAAATATACATGGTAGGTTGTGCTGTGACGTATAAAGTGTTTGTGGTTGAACTTTTCAGCTGATTGTTGTTTACAAAAAATTTCAGTGATGTATTCATTCGAAGGGGATTTTAGGCGCAAGCCCTTACAAAATCTAGCTGGGGCCAGCGACTCACGCAAGACTGACAGAGCCGCGCTTATTCTTCAATCACAACAGCAGAGGCAAAAACGAGAGGTTAATTTAAACTTTATTATTTATATTTCATATTTTCTGCTATTTCATTTAAATGGAGCGATAAAGCCTCGCCAAATTAGCAGACAAATATTTACCTTTTTTATTTATTATAAAATGGTTATTGTTAATATATTTCTTATATCAATTATACCACTTCTTCAACAATATTATTAATGATATAAATAAAGTTTGCGTCACCTATAGAGGATCACTGCTAACATCTAACTAGACATGATGGAAAAATATTTCCAAACATTGATAAAATTGTGGAACATTATTTTTCCTGAATCAAGATCTAATTAATATTTAAACTTTTAATTAAGGTGTAATGATACAGCTGTAATGTTAAGGCTTAATAACAAACTTTAACTGAAATGAATGAATAAAATATTGTATATTATGAATTGTTCTATTGCATATCATAAAACTTTTCTCCCATAAACGTAATATTGTTATTAACGTATAACACACTTGTAATTCCCAAAGGTGTATGCAGAAGTCTGTCGAACACAAATGTTGAATGTTTCACCAGTTACCTATACCTCTCGTTGTTTTTTTGGAGGTTATTGCACTGTGCTGTGATCTGTATTATTTGGCATTTACTTCATACAGGAATGATCAGACAATGAATATTTAAAATGAGTTACATTGAGTTGTATTTATGATGAATAATTAAAATTTAATTATTGACAATAACAGTCAATATTGAGTAAAGAAAATGTTTGTAATTATTGATAACCATGATGATGAGTTTTAGCTTGAATCGATGCATCTAAAACAATGGACTGGGTATTATGCCTATGTTTAGAGGAAGATTATGTTTAACAGAGGGTCCCAGTGGGTTAAAATAATAGTAGTGATAATGGAAATCATCAGTACATAAATAATCATGCATACTTGTTTTTATATAAATTGTTATATAAATAATATTAAAAAAACGTAATGTAACATAACATAATGTCACACCTGTAATCCCCGAAGAGCAATCCTATGTTTCACCGATTATGTTTACGTCCCACTATGGAATAGGTGGTGAGCCTATCGCCATGCATTGGGCACATATCCAGACTCCGAACCACTACCACAATTCTTATTTAGATTTTCTAGTTCTAAAAAAAATGACAAAAAATTCTACTCTACAAAAAATTTTCTATTTAGAAATTTTTTTATAGAGTTCGACCCGATAATCAAACCTGGGACTTCACAATTGGCAGTCACACTCTCAACCAACATGACCAACAAGGCAGTCATACCAATATTATTGATATAATACTAATATTATTTTAAGTTTTATGTTTTATGTTAAGTTTAATATTATTAACCTTCTTAATATCACATTTGTAATCCCCATAGTGGTGGGTAGAGGAGCGTAGTACATTCTCACATTTAACCGATTACATCTTTGTGAGACTAAGAAATACGAGCGAGAAAATCAGGCTGCAAGACACTCTTTGAAAATCTACATTAGAAAGGTGTAATAGCACCCAAACCATAATTACACTGGCTTGTTCATATTGATAGTGAGTGTGACTGTGTTGGGAGGTACTGGATTTGATTCTCGAGTCAGACGCTACAACATTTTTCTTATTTAAATTTTCTACTTGTAATTCGGAATCTGGATATGTGCCCGGTGTATGGCAATAGGCTCACCACCTATTCCACAGTAGGATGTAAACATAATTGGTAAAACGTGAAACTGCATTCCTCTGCCTACCTCTATGGGAATTACAGATGGGAAGTTACCAGGATGTAAAGAATACTTATTTTTCTCTTGAAACTATTCTGATTGTCTGGTCTGTTAATCATATCAGAATGATTAAAATTATGTCCTTGATTTACAGGAGCAGAGAAGACAACAGTACAGTACAATCAAGATACAAGCATATGTGAGAAGTTATCTTACCAGGAAACATTGCAAGGAGACTGAGCGGGAACAATTTGATAACATCTTCCCTACCGCTAATCAAGATGACCATCCGTTGATATCGTCTCTTATTGCCAAGATATTGTTTTTCTATGATGACAAAAAAGATTTTACTAGACTGGTATGTTATTAACATGTACTTTTGTTGTTAAACTTTTCCCATTATACTTTGTTTCATTATGTGAATCAATCAAAATCGTTTTTCAATTATATATCAATGATCAGACTATGAAAGTGGAGTCGGGGTGAATTTCATTAGGTTATAATATTTTCACAATTTATTCTATGTTAGTCCTACACTGTAAGTCATTGATAAATTGATTTAAAAAACCCATAATAAACTTAGAGATTGTTTAAAAGAAATATAAATCAGGCTGTGCAATATTTGGCTGGTAACATATTGTCAATGTGGTGGTTGAAATAAACTATACATAGTTTAACAGAATGTGTGTTCATATTTTAATCTATACAATCCTTCACTATCAGTTGACTTGTCTTTAATTTGGGTCTGACATGAGAGTACATTGGTGGAATTCGTTTCATACATAATAATGAATAAGAGTGACTTAAAAAAATTTATCCATAATAATACAAAAGTAACATCACATCCATGAAGAGGTAGGCAGAAAATAGTAAAACATGCCCATGTTTCAGAAATTACATTTATTTAAAATTATTGATACTATAATTTAACAGAAATGTATGTTGATGAATTTGTGTGTCTAAATACAGTATTATAACAGATCATTATCCCACATAGGTATGATAGAGGTCATTACTACCATATATCTCTGTCCTTACATATTTGTTATTCTTCACACAAACAATACAATAATTGTATTGTGTTGTACATCATACATTTACATCCAGTTTAAAGATTATGTCATGACCTAGTATCCATATTTATAAAAACAATATGTTTTCAACTCTTCCACTTAGATATTATTATGATTTAATTATCGTGCCACCAGATAATGAGTGAAAACATAAGATAGTTCACATTTTCATCATTCGCTTTGTCATTTAATATGAGATCAATTTATTCATTTTCAGGTATCGGTATCACAGTTGATATTAAGACAATGGAAGAAGGTGTTTCAAAGCAGAGGCTCGGCTATACAGATCAGGCGCTTGTTAGCATTGCACCTTAGGCTCTTGAAGAATGATTCTGAGGTACAGCGATCACATCTTTCATGAATATCTTATATTCATTATTTCATGTTACTTAATTTTAAGGTCTCTATTGTCAAAGGAATCCACTACATGTAATTTTGTAAATGAGTCTAATAAATAAATAAATATTTCAACATTATTGTCATCATCTGCATGTTTAAGTCCATTGCTGAGCATAGTTCTCCCCTGATAGATATGCTGATTGTTCCCACATAGGACATATGGGTTAAGCAATTTATACTCCTAGAATTTATATGTTATCATCTTAAATATAATCTTATTTCTGTTTGTCTGTAACTGGTGAAACATACTCACAAGTCGGCTATTGTCTTTGGAGATTACATGCATGATTACATTTTATATGTATTTTTAAAAAAAAGACAAGTTTATATATTAATAAACTTGTCAATACACATATTAATATTTCAGTAGTTAATTTCTGATATTGTTATACTTAAAATTGACTAAAAGAGAATAAATTTATTTTTGAAAACTTGCAGGTACCATTAGGTGTTCCTCTGAGAATGCTAGAAATGTTTACGTCTACCCAATCAGCGGAATCGTGCATGAATTATGACAATGCTGTGGACATTATAGGGCTGACGTTCTTATATTTAATTAAAAGAGGTAAGTCTTTATATAACACATTCTTATGTCAACTTATAGAGAGCCAATCGAAATTATGGAACCCGTGCATTACATTTATTATTTTTTAAATTTTGTTAAAATTGTAACCAATGTGACAAATGTAAGGTATAGTAACTTCTGTCTCATTGCTCGAGTGGTTTTAACTGTAAAAAAAAACTATTGAATTTTCCTATCTTACAATTTCTAGTAATAGCACAGAGTCTGAGTATATAATATATGGAGTATGACAGTGTGCTTAGCACCTATTATATGATAGAAGATAATAATGGCACTTGTTGAAGTGTGGCAGTGTAGTACAGTCCTCTACATACATTTTAGGGGCTTACAGATGTTATGATATATTTTTTTATGGTTTCCACTACTACAGTTTTTTGAAATGGAATGAAATTTTATTTGCAAAGTAAAAGAATAACATTGCAGTGATATAAACTTTATAACACTGCAATGTTATTATATTTATCGTCATCATCATCATCATCCTATCTCAGCACACTGCTGGAAATAGGCCTCCCCCAAAGAGCGCCATTGCGCCCTGTCCTCGGCTTGCCGCATCCAGCTCCTGCCTGCAGCCTTTCACAGATCATCATCGCACCTATCCGGATCTGGGCATCCTAATTATTATATTTATATTATAAAAGTCTGATTAATTGCAGTGTAAATAATTTACAACTAATTATTTAGATCAATGAGTAATATGTCTTTATTGTTCAGGCTACTTCAAAGATTTGCGACAATTGATGTGCCAACGAACACCGCCGTTGTACGGACCTTCTCCAAACCCACCGACTCCGTTGTGTGGTGCTCTACTGGATCTCATACAAAGACCTCTTTGCTTGGTGTCCCTGGTCAAATCACACGAATATGAGTAAGTCTTTTTTTTCATAATTACTCGTCATTAATTTTAGATTCAACTTGTGAACATTTACATCTAGGGATTATTTTAGTCATCAAATTAATATTCTTAATCATTTGTTTTGGGTCTACCGATATGTAATGTAAACCTTTAATATGTAATGTAAACCTTTGATTACTATAGGTTTTCTTAAATGTCTGATAAATGTTTTGGAAAGTTGTCATTAATAATAGATATTTTGTACTTTTTTATACAAAGCTGTAATGAAATAAGTGTTTTTATAATATCTTGGTTCTGGACATGTTTCTGTTTGTTTAATTAATTAATTCTTGGCCAGCGACGTGGTGATGACGGAGTTCACCGCGGCGTTCCTCTGCGGCCCGTACGCGGAGCCCGTCGAGCTGTACGTGGTCCCCGCGCTGGCGCACGACCCCGCCAGGCGCTTCCCGTTCCTGCAGTTGGTCGGCTGTCTGCAGAGCCACAAATACCGCGACGGCCGCTTGACCAACGACTCCTGGTTATTGCATTCTGTGCTGGCACTGGAGCCGCCTGGACATGGTGAGGATTATGTATAAATTTACTCAGATTAATTTGATTAATATTTATAGAAAATAGTCTTGTTGATTTACTTATTTAACACTAGGAATGCATTCTGTGAACATTTTTTAAATTCAAGTAAGACTTTAAACATACCAAATATTTCTTCTTGAATTTTGTAACATCTTAAAGTACGAGCTATGAGAATGTTTTTAATGTTTAATGGCAACTTCCACCGGTTAACACCGAGTGACATAGAATGCGTGTGGCAATAATATGTTGTTAAAGAGAAATAATATTTGTTCGTTAAGAAGTGTTCATTTTGATTTTATTATTGGACTAAATAATCATGGCATGTATTGGTAATGCTGATTGGTTACATTTATAAACTTATTTAGACCTAATTGGACCTTTTGCTTTGCAGTGCGGGAACTCCAGAAGCTAGATAGTTCAAAACTACCGAACAATCCATACGTACTGGAGTATCTGGAGGTGATAGCGGAGCTGACGGTGAACGTGTGCAACAAGCAGATCGCGTACGAGTACGAGGACTCGCTGTGCGGCCAGGAGGCGGCCGACGACGAGGACGACAGCGACGGCGAGCGCGAGCCCAGCGCGGCGTCGGCGCGCGAGCAGCTGCTGCTGGCGCGCTGCGTGGAGATGCTGAACGAGCGCGAGCGCTGCGTGCTGGGCGCGTGCGCGCCCGCGGCCGACGCCGAGCTGAGCGACCGCTTCCTGGACTGCATGTCGCGCATCTGCCACAACCTGCTGCTCAGCCACAGGACGGCGCTGCACAAGTACAGGTCAGGCGGTCGCCGGACTTTGTCGTGATCATTCGGTGTTCTACAATATGTATGGAAGGAATGATTTTATGTAATGTTATATTTGTGAAGAGAAAAAATTATTGAAGGAAACCGTAAAATAGCTATTGATTGAATACGGGTGGTGAAAGTTAATATGGATAAATATTGCTACCTAACAGAAATGAAGTCAAATAATGAATAATGCAAAAAAAAAATCATGATTTGATGCAATAAGAATATAATTTAGACTTGATCTAAATGTTTCCATATTCAGATTATTTTCTGTCAATGTTTGAGCTTCTATCAACTCGGTGATGGTAATCGGACACTCCCAAACCACGTTGGGTGGTTAACTTGAAAATTTGATATATTATAGGACACATAAAAGATTTAATATCATGTGTTCAAAATGATCAACCATAGACAATTTCGACGTTGCCCACAGGCTGCTGTACACGCTGGCCTTCAAGCCGACATTCCTGCGCGCGCTGTGGCTGTGGCTGAGCAGCATGCGCCACGAGTCGTCGTTCGGCGGCCCCAGCGCGCCGCTGCTGGCGGCGCTGGCGCGCGGCGCGGGCGCCGAGGCCGCGCGCGGCGTGCGCCGCCTGCTGGCGCCGCTCGCCACCTTCTGCGCGCTCTTCAGCCTGCTGATCGGCACGCTCCACGACACCGAGTTCTTTAGGGACCCCGAGGAGAGCGACGAGATGCTCGGTAAGTGCCGATTTTTCAAGTGACCCTGTTTCTCTCGGAACAATTTTGGGACAATTTTAAATGTAAACTGACTCGTTTTCCTGATAGTGATATAATTTATTGTTATAAAAAAGGGAAATTGAACGGGTGTTAAAGTAGTAATTTGTCGGTCCAGTGGACGGGGCCGCGGCGCCGTCGACGTCGGGCGCGGGCCGCGTGCACGCGTTCGAGTTCTCGGAGCTGGACGGGCTGTGCCGCGCGCTCAGCCACGTGTGCCTGGGGCTGGTGGAGCTGGCCTACCCGGAGGCGCGGCCCGCCGTCGTGGGCCAGTACAAGGACGCGGTGGGCGCCGCCGAGCTGCCCGACAAGAGCGACACGCCGGCGTGGTCGCATCTGTTCAAGGTGAACTTAATGTGGTGCGAAGGTCTCCTGAATGTTTTATTATATTTTCCGTATGGATAGTGTTTTGAGTCGGGTAAGATATGTATTATGGGATAAAGTTATCAATAATTGTCTGTATATATAAATTGCCTGATGGAAATTTGCGTATAGGCGAATAATTACAAAAATATATATATATATTATAGTTAACACTTGTGAGACGAGTTTGATTGTTACTGTAACATACTTTGATGTATAGTTTTATGTAAATCGTTTTTGTATTCCATCCATCTGGATTAAAAATAAACGTAAAAAAACGTAGCAGATAAAAAACCCCGTATTCCGCCTACTCCCATGGGCATGAGAACATTTAGGTATAACGATTATACTAGTTTCCCAAATAGGAAAATTTCCCTAATGAGAAAAATAACACTACAAAATTTTCTAATTTAGATTTTCTAGTAGTGGTTCGGAGTCTGGAGATGTGCCCGATGCATGGCAATAG
>DWEI01000345.1:0-23205 GCA_018245875.1 Mysoria ambigua | reverse complement strand
TTTAAAAGACATCTGGCAACGTTAAGTACATATTATATTGACAATATTCCATTTAAATAAATTACGGGAATTTATATAAAAAAATGAAAAATTTCAGAAAAAAAAAATTTAAAAAGCCAAAATAACTTTATTTCTTATGTTGGCGTCAGTAATTATAAAGTTTACAAATAGGAAACTTCACACGTTTTTTACACCACTGTTTGGTATATACTTTGTCGCTCTACAAAATATAAGATTAGCCAACAGTAACTTGAGTATGCACTTCAGTAACAAGTTAAGTATTACATAATGATTGTATTACATTTTGACATACAAATAGTTACCCGTTGTATGTTATTATATTTAGAAGACTGAAAAAATTACAAACAATAACATTATTCTGAGAAAAATTTAAAACACTTAGGTCATATATCAATGGATAGAAAGTTATTTATTTTAAATCATCAGTCGGATCCTCATCAGTTGGATACGTGTCAGCCTTCAAGAGTGTGTTTCTCGCGCTCGTTCTTGCCCCGAACATCAAAGCTCTGGAACAAGCTTCCCCCTGGCGTATTTCCAGTAATATGGAGTTCTTCAAAAAATGCGTTAACAAAATTCTTCAGGGCTGGCAACGCGTTGGTGACACCTCGGGTGTTGCAAATGTCCATAGGCGACGGTGTCTACTTACCATCAGGTGACCTGATTGCCTGTTTGTCAGTTTTTGGTATAAAAAAACTCCATTTTGGGTGATATTTACTGATATAATAATAGCATTCCACTCATTGATATTTTATAATCATTATTCAAAAGCTTACAATAAAAACAACATTTTTACAAATCATTTAATAATTAATAATGGTTATGGTTCCCTACAGCACAAAAATGGATGAATAGCCGATTGAACATCAGAATCGAGAGGTATTTCATGAATATATTTAGAGAAAGTCAAAACAATTTTATATAAGCTACGTTTAACAGATGACAGTAGTGCGGACTTAATTTTCATTGCTAACACATCATTAAGTATGTGCTTTCTTGGCACAAGACCAGGTTTTGTCAATTTATCCAAGTTTTGTTTAAGATTCACTAATGCACCTATGACTACGGGCAAGTCAGTCTGGACCACTCCATATTTATCCTCTTTTAAAGATGCTGCTGTTATATGTGCTAAGCCTTCACAGATCCACATGACAGGCTGTGCTTGAATGAGCACAAATTTTAGCCTTGTATCCGTTAGTTCACCAAAAAAATAATTGATGCCAGGTTTTTGACATAATTTATTTAAGAAAATATTAAAATCATTCTTCAATGCATTCATAAATGTGTCATTAACTGTGTTTCTATTATGTTCTTTTAACTCCTGAATATATGGTGAATAAGCCATGTTCCTCAAGCTTCCGGGATAAACTGAAGGTGGAGTCACATTTAGCTTGTTTTTTGGATATGGGTCTGTTTCCAAACGGGTATTATCACCATTTATTATATCCAACTCTTTACTAAAGTTGTTTAAAACGGACAAACATTTCTCCAGCAAATTAGCCCAGTTACGTGGGTGTCCCCCAGGCTGTGATAATGTGTAAATATGTAATCGTCTAGTTGGGTCAGTCATTGACATAATTTTAAGGTCCAAAGCACCTAGATATCCAGTAAATTGTGCTTTCTGTGACAATGCACTGAAAAGTGTCATAGTAGTATTAGAATCAATAGGAAATTTCATTGGTTCTGTCAATACAATATTAAAGACTGTTCTCATTGTATAAACAGATATGAAAAATAAGCTAGTATAAAACCAGAGTCCAATCCATATTCCAGAACCAATTAAATTGACAATACTGTCCAGTGGTGGGTCTTCCAACTGCAGGTTATATACATCAGCAACAACACTTTTTGGTTGACTACCCCAAATGTAATAAAAAACACTGTAGTATGCAACTGGGGTTATAGAGTTCTTAAATCCCTGTGATAGAACATTACTAGTAGCCAATTTTATCTGCTGAAACTTATCTTGATAAACATGGGGGAATGTCAAAATTGCTGTACCAAAAATGTAGATATTGAGGAAATAATATAGTCCCATCCACATGCCACCAAACTGTAAAAATAAGCTTTGCTCTGCTAAACATTGGCCATTATAGTTCTGACATTCTTTTTTTATATCTGTTAAATTGCTCTTGGCCAAGGATGAATACAAAGTCATAGTAAAATAGCCATTTAAAGCATACAGAACACTAAAAACACCATTTTGCAGGGTGAAAATGCTTAGGAACATTGAAAATCTTGTGAATCGTTTGGGTGCCGGTTTAGTATAGTAACTGCCATAAATATACGCTTGGAATATTGATACTAAGCCGAGTAAAACTACATTAAGGGCCATCTTCCAGCTCATGATGTCGTGCAGCGTAGATGTGATCCAAGACAAAGGATGCAACAGATCTACTTGAATGACGAGTACTAAAACAAATGCTAAAACTATTTGTAAGCCAATGTTCCATAACACAGCTTTCACCAACCGCTGCGAAAATATTTCACTTTTATCTTCCATGCCGGCTGATGTTACAGGTTATAAACGTCTTGAAATTCTTCAAATTTAGTTATTTATATTTTATCTCAAAGCTCATTTTTTAAATAAAACACATGATTATACACAAATGCTTCATAATTCATCGCTGTTTCGAACTGAGAGCTAAGAAAGTTGAAATCTTTCGGTTACAATTTAAACCTATAATAATTCACTATCAATCAATGTCATTAAATTGACACGAGACAGGGCTGTCACTATAGTCCTATATTGTTCTTAACGACCTATGACTAAACTTCATACTAAATGATATCTATACTAATAAAATAAAGTTGAAGAGTTAGTTTGAATGTTTCAACGCGCTAATCTCAGAAAATATTGGTCCGTTGAAAGTTATTCAAAAATCAAAAGTCCTAAATAAAAGTCCGTGACAGCATATGTCTAGCTTTTAACGTTAACCCATTTTTATGGTTAAGAAAATGGTTCTTAAATAATACATTATTTGTTAAGGTGTTTTAATAAACATGATATTAATCCTTATCTAAATGAAGTAAGTACGATTTTTTTCTTTTCTCTGTGGAGCAACATGTAAGCTACTTTCCATCCTAGATTCCCACGAGGTCGGTATTTAAGCGAGATAAACTTTGTGATATACTGATTTCCACGCGAACGAAGCCGCGAACACATGTAGTATTAATAATTTAAATTGACTGTCTCATTGGTCTTGTTAGCTGCAAGTCCCACTTCCTAGTCCTGGGCTTAAATCTAAGGCCAGACAGATTTTTCTGACTTAGATTTTGTCGTTGTAGCTTTGAATATAGATATATGTCCGGTATAATTTGCAACATCACTTATCCTGCAGTGAGACATAAATGAACGTAACTGGTAAAACGTATGAGTACACCCCTTTGGCTACCTCTTCGGGGATTAAAGGCGTGATGTTACGTTTTACAACATAAGTGCAAAATATTTGCAAGTATTGTCTAAACTCATTAAGTTTAATTTTTAATTTGTATAAAATATGTATTTAACGCAACTTCAGTCCTATAACCCAGAAGAGGTAGGCAGAAGAATGCAGAACATTCTCACGTTTCAGCAGTTACTTTTACGTCCCACTATGGAGTAGATGATGAGCCTATTGATATACACCGGCGTTATATCCAATACCACTATCAGAAAATCTAAATAAAAAAAAACTCGAACCCAGGACTTGTCTGTCTGTCGCACTTGCAACCAACACGAACAACGAGACAGTCAAAATAGAAAATATGTATTACAGACATTTAACCCAACCACCCATCAGCCTTTTGATCATTACTGAATGTGGACTTTTCCTAATCGATGCGGTTCAATCAAGGCCTTTAGAATGATATATAAACATATATACATACATATATAGAAAGACATATTATATACATAGATTAGACAAGCGAACCAAAAGTCCTCTTTTTCATAGGGCTAGAAAAGTAATGAATTAGGCATTCGTGTTATTCCGTAAATTATTGTATCTGCTAAAAACTTTGCACGTCATCATATATATCAAATGTATGTTCTTTCTCTTTTCTTGTTGTATTAACGCGACATTTTTACTTACATATGCACGTAATCTCTCTGTATAATCTCTATGGTCTATTCTCACCTTTACAGACAGAGAAATCGTAACAAAACGCCTATAATCCCTAAAGAGGAGTGTAATACACACCACGTCGTAAAAATTACGTTTACATTCTTCTATAGGATACGGTGTGACCTTATTGCCACACAATAATCCAGATATAGAAATCCAGATTCTAAATTATTATTATAAATAAAAGCCACTACTGAATATTACAGAGAGCAGTGTGAAATAAAGAAGTTACATCTTGAATAACAAAATACGTTATTACAAAAGAGTATTAAAACGCATGATTGAGCAATAGAAATGCATATTTACATTTCACCTGCAGCATAATACCACTACACCTATTTTTACATTTTCAACTGTTACTTGCTTAATTGTTACTTTATTTACGTATACCAAACTATAAATAATATATACGATCATGCTTAGACTAATTAAAGTTCGTATTAAAAATGAAAAATCAATTACAATTCTTACGTGGCATTAAAAAAACATAAAATAATTTGTCTGTGATCATCCTTAATATCTGACATTTAACCAATCTATGTGAATGTCATATTGTATTATTTATTTAGTTGCATTTGACTTTTGTAGACATTTAGTGTGTGATTAGTTGGGTGCTTTTATTAAACTCGAATAATGTAACTATAACTATACGTTCGGAATTTATTCGGTATATCTGAACATCAATAATCTATATAATTTAGGGCTGGAAATGTAGCAATAGACACAAAATTAGTTCTGCAGTCGCGTATACTATTGCCCTACATAGCAATCTCTCTCTCTACACAAATGGAAGAGAATTGTTCAGTTGAAGCGGTTCATTTTAAGGGAGTGACTTAGTACTGCCTTTGTGATGGAATGTGTTTCAGTAGCCGGTTAGATTTCGTTCGTTTAAAAATTCTTGTTATGTATACCTTAGTAGAGATAGCTCTGAGCGTGGGGGTACTCGTTGCTCTTGTCACAGTTCTCTCAGCCTGTGTCTGCGGCTGCAAGAATTCCAATCAGAAGTAAGTGCCTTTAAATATTTTCTATATTTCCGAACCGATAGGTCCCATCACTTGTGTCGTATGAAATTATGATTATTAATTACGGAATAATTTTACCAGAAATAAATACAACAAGGATATTAATTAAAAGAGGTTCCAATAAAGATTCATATTTGTCAAAATATGTAATATATGTATTAAATATAAATGTCTCAAATTATAATTCCTAACAAGAAAATATAATATTGTTTTAATTGTTCTTCAAAGTGACTATTTAATGGACTAATAAATAAAGTCTGTGTACCCTGTGAACAAACATTACTTAGATAATATATTGATGTAATATATATATTTTTTTTCACACATAAACATATTATAATACTAGGTCTTAAATTAAATAGTTAATAAAAATGTAAGGAATGACTATAAATTTCCTTCCAGTCTCTACAAAAATGGAAGAGAGCTGTTCAGTTGAAGTGTTTTATATTGTAAGATATAATGGTAATTTATAAACTTCAGGTTACTTTTTTTAGTTATTGTTTATGATTGTGGTTTTTGGACCGGTCACTTATTAAAAAAAAAGTCAAAACTAGAGTTTACTATGATTGCCAAGTGCATGTTATCAGACTACACTCATGTTAAAGAACATCTTAGGTCATTTTTCTGAACTATAGTACACACATCCCACAGTAGATTCAGTACTCCAATTTTAATGCATCTAATTCTAATTTAATTTTAATAAAATTGTACCACATTAACAAAATAATCTAAATTATCTAAAATCTAAGTTCATATCCCCTTAAGACACAACACTTGAATTATTTAAATGTTTCCAAATAAATGTAATTATATTTAACAGAAGTGAGTTGGTGGGTACGGCTGGTGTGGTCAAAATCCGTTTAGATGAAGAGGCGCCATCTCCGACGCCCACCACTCCAGCCTCCATAAAGCGGTTTGTCTTAGCATTGGCATGCTATAGATGTACTCAATAATGGATCATTTAGACTTAACAAGCTTGCAGTAATAACTAATCCATTATGAATGATTTAAGTGATATCTTATTGTAATAGACGGTGAACTAACTTTATCACTTATGTCTGCATAGGTGTTTGTTAAGGACACTAATAATATAATTTATACATGTAATTAAATAAAATAATAGGTAGCTTCCTTTAACTAGTACATGTTTTACTTTTATTCTGTACTTGTGTACTGGTTGCTTAACAATAATTACACTTTACAAAAATATGAAAAAATGTGTCCTTACAAATTAGATATGTTTAATGCATGTTTTATGAGTACTAACTAAATAAAATAATTTGTAGGTAGTTTGAAGGGATTCTTTGTTTAATCATATTAATTTGGGATTTCCACATATATAATTATGGAGAATGTTTTGAAACTTCTATAAGATTGTTTATTTTAAGCTATTAAACGGTCACCTGTATTGTATGTAAACTTTGTTCAATTAGAAGGTTTACATACATGTTGTATATTTTTCCATGAGTATACTAAAACTAAAAAATATAATAAATTAGGTGTCATCTTGAAATACATATTTCTCCTATATGTAATACATATAAACAAGATAATTTTGTGATATTATATCATCAATTGTCTTCAAATGGCTGGCGAACCATGCTGTTATGTACATAAAGTACAGCAAACATTCAATATTCATATGAGGTTGTATTTCATTTATTAAATTAATATTTTGTCATGCCCACATTTATGATCCAGGGCCTCGACACAGAATAGTCAACGGAGTCTGCCAGAGATACCACACCCTGTTGGCAGGCATGACAGCGGGGATACGGCTTCAGAAATCTATGCCACAGTTAACTTGGATGAAGGTATTCCTGATCAGCTGTTAAATCTTTGACAGTTGTACCACATAATTTTTATTTGGTGTCTAACTTGTGATTATTACAGATTCATTGCGTTTCTGACAGAATTTATTTGAAAATTTTAGAGGTTTATAAACATATGGAATATATATGGATATATATAGTTGGTATGCCTTGTTGGTCATATTGGTTGCAAATGTGACTGCCACTCGAGAGGTCCCGGGTTCATTTCCCAGCTCAAACACTACAACATTTTCTAATTTAGATTTTCTAGTAATGGTTCAGAGTGTAGATATGTGCCCAATGCATGGCAATAGGCTCCACCTATTACATAGTGAGACAAAAATATTAATATGTAATATAGACAGAAGATACACCCAGGAGACAATGTGAAGGTCAAGGACTGTCAACTCCCATGTGACATACTGTGCCTTGTGCCTCTGTTACAAAAAACGTAGCCAACAGTGAAGCTACAGAACTGTTGATGGTGACAATGTAATTTATCACAACACTACAAAAAAACAGATCAACAAGATTCCTTCCATGGCCGGCAGTTGACACTCGTGCAATTTGTAATGTTATACAGTTCATGTGCCCCCGACTACAAAGTAATGTATAAAAAGTCAAATCAGCCTGCTCAATTTAATAATAATGTTAAAATGTCAAATGATTATAAAGTCAGATTTCTACCCAAGGAAATTTTCTACACTTAATATATTAGTGCAATATGTAAACCAAATCCTTCAAAAACATCAATCCTATTCAGATAGCAACATTAGGAAAACCAACTTCCTTATGTGTTGCAGTTAATATGCACTATAAATAATAATCACAAATACTTACATACAAAACATTTATGAACCATATACATACATAATATGTAACCGTTCAGTAAACGGTGGAGATTTTACTACCCTTTGCATACCATTTTATATTCTTATAAAGAAATCCTTTATTTGTAGAGATTTATTTTAATTAAATTAACCCATTCCTGCTAAGATTAATATTGTGTTGAGGGGTTATTAAATTGGCAACTTAGTTAAATGAGACACTTGTATTATCCTCAATGTAAGCTACATCTACCGTAGCCATTGACGTACAGGACACATTGATCCGCAGTTGAATAGCATTGTCTTTGCTAGTACATCAGACTACGCCATTATCTATTACGCATCGAGAAAATCAAGCGATTGTGAAATCCTATTTTATGCACACAATTTCTTCTTACACTAATTTATACTCGTAGACTGCCTCGCTGGTCCTGTTGGTTGCCAGTACGTCGCCGTTCGGGAAGTCCCAGGTTCGATTCCTGGGTCGAACACTACTAGGATTTTCTAATTTAGATTTTCCAGTAGTGTTTCAGAATCTAGATATTTGCCCGATGCATGGTGATAGGCTCACCGCTTATTCCATAATGGGACAAACCTTATCGGTGAAACGTTGAAGTGTTCTGCATTCCTCTGCCTACCTCTTCGAGGATTATAGGAGTGGTACACTTTGTTATAGGCGGTGAGCTATTACCATGTTGTTCTGGGTTCAAATCCCGGGTTGGTCACTACAAAAGTTTTGTAATATTTTCTAGTTGTGGCTTATAGTCTGGAAACTTCGGGCACATTTCCAGACGATCGGCAGTCTCGCTTGCAAACAACGCAAGCGACTTGACAATCAAGTGGAATTCTTTAAGGGCTCTTTCAATATAGACGTTTCGTGTCGGCCGGCTGCCGTGCACCTACCGTGCCGCTGGTTATATTCCGCTGCCCTGCGGTCGCGTATCTGACTGCCGTGCGTTTGTATGCGAGTGATGTTTTAAATTTATTTATTTGACCGCAAGTAAGCTATGGCCTCTGACGAAGAAACATTACTGGTAATGCTCTTGTTGAAAATATCAAACAGAAATTAAAATGACGCCCTCATTGAAGACCATTGCCGATGTTTTTTTTAACAAGCAATTTTTGTGATTTCCATCATTTTTAACTTAGGTAAAAACAAGATCAACTTTTCAGCAATAGTTTTATTTTAAAAGTCCGCTATATATTTTTCACACAGACCTTCCCAAGCATTTTTTGTTTGTGGCTTTTGTAGTTCCATATTGCAGGACATATATTATTCATTTCATTTATAAATCCTTCAACATTTATATCATCCACTTTAAGGAAATAATAAACACGAAAATTCGATTAAATTACTTGTCACGTCTAGTCACCGCACTATTCAACAGCGTAATGAACGTTAGTAGTTTGCGACGTCGGCGTCCGGTCGCCGGACGGTCGCCGCACCGACGCCATCCGATACACGACCGCCCCTGCGCCGTACGACAAACTCACCGTTTCAGCACTGCGCCCGTCCGACACCAAGCGTCTAAATTGAAAGAGCCCTGATAATAATTTGTTTTAATAATATCTTCTGTGCTGTTTTGTCCAATTTTTATTTTATGTTAAATTGTGAACACGTCAGACTCGTAGCTCGTATACTGTATAGGTACTGTTGGCTGTTCATAGTAATGCCCGCTTCATGCTTGCACGGTGCACATGATAATAGTTAACATCACCACGCACGTACCGTGTACTGTGAACCTCGGTGATACACATATGTGCGTAAGAATGTATCGCTAATTCGCAACTTATAATTTATAAAAACACAAAAATGCTACTGCACTAAATGCGTCCTCTAATCTATTATCGATCATAACAGTACATTTTATCTGTCCAACGGTCAATGCCAACTTAAAAGCGCCGCCACTGGGAACACGTCGTCCGGTTTATCGATCGGTGCTGAACGATATTTGGCTAGGTATATCACGTCACGTGCGTAACGAACGCCTATCTCCAGGAAACAAAGCGGCAGCCACAACCTCCGCGGGCAGAGATCATCCGTACGAGCACGCCTACGCGAAGCTACAAAACGACAGTCACAACGTGTGAGTACGAGAACGGACATGATGTCGGCTTCGTTATTTAATAAATGAACTAAACACACGACACGTTTAAACGTCGCCCGCTGCGATCTCACCGAGCGGCGGGCGACCGAGCGACACATTAATTGATCGCAGAATAAACGAGGATGGAATTTTAGCTTACGCACGAGCAACGACGCCGGCAACGAAATGTAAAGTTGGTCGCGAGGGGCCTCAAGATGAAAAGTACAAGTTTCATGTATTTACAATAAAATATAGCAAAGCGCAGCGGGAGATTGAATATGGCGCAAAATTCAAAATATTTAACGTTACATTTATCTACATAATTATACATATATAGATAGATATGAGGTACATATACACTCTACATATATACACTTATATAAGTTTGACTGACGTAGGTTATTTTTTTGTAGCACTGTGGAGATGGCCCCCGAGCAGAGATCCGAGAGCGAAATGGAAATCGACGAAAGGGACACGACCCAGTCGGCAGCAGGTACGTGCGTGTGTCGCGCAGCCGTGGAGCGACGTCCCTCACGCTGGGGCGTTTTAGTTTATTTCAGGATGTCTATGACGCACCTCGGTATAATCATGATTTAGACTACAAACCATTTGATTTTTTTTTTACGAAATTTTTCTTTAATAAATTATAAACATGCAAGGTACATATTAAAATGTCATGTTTACATATTTTCGTAATAACGTCCATCTCCGCCATGTGACAATAAATAATCTTATATACACATGTACAGCATAGCAACGGGTCGAACTATCTTAGTGGCGGCCTGTGCACCGACATTCCATTGTATCTTGTTATTAGTTGATTGATGCAATTAAAATTACATTGTTCCCAAGAAAACCTTGCCTGATAAGTCCAATTATCGTTTGTTATCCATTTTTTTTTTATTCCCAGAACTCGGAACGGAACGGAGATTAATTGACACTGATATAATCAGATTAATGTAAAATAATTCAGGAAAGTTTGAGGTCTACAGTTAAGATAGTTCTTGAATCGACATAGATCTGTAAATAAGATAATGTAATTTATTCAATTGCAAAAATTATGACATTACATTACATACTCAGGTACGCGTTTATAAAAGCGAATTGCTGTTGAAAACCGTAATTAATATAGATTTGTTCATACGTGTATGTTTTTAACGAAAATGTAGCGTATTGACGTATTGTTTATAGAGTCGGTAGTAATATCGGCGTCGGTGGCCATCAGCGGGCAGCTGCCGTCGAGCCAGGAGCTGCCCTACATCACGCCGCCGTCGCCGCGCGCCGGCCGCGGCGGCGCCGCCCACTTCAGCGGCGACTCCGCGGACTCTGCCAGTGAGTGTCGCCGGCGTCTGGGCACTACGACGAGGCTTGCAAGACATGTGGCATCCCTATTGCGAATATGTAATTTTAAGAGATCGATTTTATTTATACATTTTAAGAAAATTGCCTCTCCTGAGAAGCTATGCCCATGATCACCTCGCTGGGTACTCGCGTCGAGGATCCGACACCCTTGTTCATAAGGCAACCAATATCCTATAACGTCATTGCCATTCCCACGAGTAATGTTTGTGCGTGCGTTTAATTTCACGGGGATGTTTTCACTTGTAGAGGGTTACACCAGCATCTCGGTACGGGAGCCCCTGAGCAACATCCGAGCCCAGAGCTCCAAGCCGCTGACGCAACAGCCGCACTATGCTACCGTCTCCGACGACTCCGGTGAGTTCCCATTGTTATGCTAGAAATATTTTACATTCTTTAATCGCACTGTACAGATGAATTGGAGAGCTATATACTAAACTTAAATTTGCAATCGTAAGAGAAAGTGTTCCATAGTAACTGAATAAACAGGCTTTTGAAATGATGATCCTATACTAACAGACGAAATGTACGCGGCCATAGAAGAGGCGAGCACGGGCGAGGGCTCGGACACGTACGCGCAGATCGGGCCCGAGCCGCGCCGCCGCGCGCCCGCCGCGCCGCACGCGCCGCACGCGCCGTCCGCGCCGCCGCCCGAGCCGGCGCACCACGCGAGGTGGGTGGGGGGCGGCTCGTGCGCCGCTCGCGGTGCGTCCTGCTGTGCGACGGACGAGAGCCTGGCCGCTCTAACGCGCGTTGGCGTGTGAGCTGCTTGGCCGCCGCCGCCGTCCGGCGTTATATTGCGATGCGGATATTTAAATATAATTAATTCGTATTACTAGTGTGCTATATAATATAATCATATTGGTACGTTATTCAATGTAATTTTATCCTATCGGTAATTTTTAGAGTAAAAGTATGTAGCGAAGTCAACTTCGTAGATTTTTTGATCCAACGATCCGTGTGCTAACTTCGCGCGTATCGAATTTAAAATTGATTACATTTCTCTAGGCCTTACACTTATTTTATTTTAGTAGTGTGTATATACACCGACGTATACATACACGACCTATACTCATAAAATTTGATTATACGTGAACTACTGCACGCTATTTAAATATTGTACAATGTATCATATTGATACAGAGCATACACTATCACACTACATGATGTCTGTCAGACTCCGTCCCGCCGCCGGTGAGCGTCGACAGGCCTGCCGCGGCCGCGGCGCCGGTCGGCGGTGCGGCGATGCCCGCGGCCAGCTGCACTCTTATGCGTGGACGTTCGCACATAAATTAAACGACTCCGTCAATTGCGTCCGGTCAATTTCATTTACAGAGCGGCATTTGAAACTTATTGTTCAATTATCAGACGATCGCCGATCGGTATCGACATATCAGTCGGTCGATTAGATCCGCTGGAGCACGATAAGCCGCCGGTATGTACCGACATGCAAACATTCAATGTTTTATGTCGAACACCGCATCCACCGAGCACGCGCTGCGACTAGTAGCCAGGTGGGGGCACGTGGACTGGACTGCCTGGCCGGGTGCTGCGACCGAGCCCGGGCCTGCTCACGGTCCTGCGGTCACGTCTCGCGGCGAGCTGCGCCGCGCGGGTAGCGGAGTGCGGGCCTCGAGCAGGCGAGCAGTCTCAAGGGGACGCCGGCCCCCCCTGACGTCTCTCAACACGAGTACAGCTAACATTGAACTTCTTCGTACAGCATTCCACAGCAGCGACCTCCTGTTCTCGCTCTCATAGAAACATTTCCAATGAATTGAATAACTTAATGAAATGTATGGCAGTTTTATAAATATATAAATGTATGATCTCCCTGTAAATGGCTAGGTCAGACCGGACGGTTGTTCACCGCGACTTTGACCATTGACTGTTTAAAATAAACCAATTTATTTCAACATTTATCTGTTGTTCAGTGCATTTGAAATTTACAGTATTATCAAGTTGTTGGTGACTAAACAAATGCCCAGCGGCATCGTCTCGACCGCCTACGCTAATTATCAAATCCATCAGGTTGTTCCCCGCGCGTCGTTATCTGTATCGTACTAATGAATCGATCAGATGTAGTATCACATCAAATATACCGCCTATCGGACTGTTACAAATACAGGAGCCGCGATTTACTTCTTAAATATATTTTAATGGAATATAATTTTATTAGTCTTAATTGGTTCCTTTTGATCGTCATGTAGCCCAGGCCGCGCGGCACCGCCATACCGCCATACCGCCACACCTACCTCTTCCGACATTTATTTACAATTGAATAGCTTCAATACTTTTATTTATGAGTGTATATATCGGCATGTCCATTTTATAATTGTCGTGTACTGTTTAAGTGTTTGTGTCGCCAAGCGGACGTCGAACGAGGCATGTCGCTTGTTGATTTGCTATCGACGACCGCAAGAACGATAGCGCGCAAATAGAGTGATCTTTACGGGATTTTCTTCACGCTATCAATAAAATTGTCTTAAATTAATAGCAAGAAGTCCAGCAGAATAGCAGAAGTATTAGCTAGGCATTAAAAATATTTTTCATGCTAATTTGTGGTTTTCCTCAGGATCTAATTAATTATTATTAATGCTTCTATTGGTCGTGTTGGTTGCAAGTGCGACTGCCGATCGGGGGGTTCCGGATTTGGTTCCCGGATTGATTGATTTGATATATATGATGCCAGCTGAGTCGGTTTTAATGCTTCAAATAAAACAGTCGGCTCTTTTCACCTTCAAACGTAGTGTCTCCAATCTATCTCCGATTTTGAATGAAACAGCCATGAAAACAGCTGCGGAAATACTTAACGTTTAGATCGAGGTGTGGCGCTGCTCCCCGAGGAACTACTCGTGTTGTAAGGCGCGCCGCCGCGGGCCTGCTGCAGTACCGCTGGCACCCATGCGACGGTTCTGTCGAGTAGCAGCTGGATGCCTTGAACTCCGTGAAAAAATGTGCCAGATGACTTATGGGTAGCGGAAAATGTATAGCGTCTAACTGCATAGGCATGAGCAACTACGCAAAGTGGCTGGATTTTATAACTCTCCAAGGCTCCATAATTTCTTCTAGACGCAGACTGCCATTCACATCTCGTAGACACTCCTCTATAGTGAGCAGGACGAAGTGTTCTCCTAAATCGTTTCTACTACAGACTGTGATAGAATCGTACTCCCTGCCAATATCTATTTATCCCGACTTGCATATCATAATATTTTCTGGGACGACAGAGAATAGGCACTTTTTAAGCAAGCAGACTACGTCCTAGGACACATATCGCTTACCATCATAAAGTCTTTGTAAGTTGTTGGCGGAAAATATTTTTCTAATTGTAACTTAAAAATTACAAAAGTATTGCAACTTGTCGATAAGGAACCCTCATATAGGAAGCTCCAGCCAGCCCCATTGCCCGTCCTGTGCCCAGCGAGGCACCGACGTAGGGTCCGGCGTGGACCGTACGCGTGGCTCAGAATACAATATTGCCCCAGTATTCAGTAAATAACCCATGACCGTCTCTTTCGCCGTTGATTTTTGTTATTATTTTTATGTATGTATGACACTGACAATTAAATCAACTGGGCGGCTTTTCGTCGGCCTTTCTAATGCGCGAATGCATTACTTATCGCGGCCACATGTATTTTAATATATTGATATTAAACTCAACTGCCCACAACGTCCTGTTATCGTTGCCTTATATCTACAGGTCGTTATCTTCACCTTTGAATAGGTTTCTCCTTAGTCGCGTCAGCCACCGAAGACCAATTCTGCTTTTGTTGTCGTATGTTTATTACAATATTTTTTCTTTGTTTGTAGGCGAAGTGCTCCTCCAGAAATCGGAACATCATCTATTAACGCAACGCATTCTCGTCAAGGTAAGAATCATGCTTCACTTTTCTGTAAAGAATTGCAGAAGATCATATGAGGTAGCTTCTATTTGTGACCATTGACGATTTGCTCCGTTCATTACATGAAAACGAAAGCACCAAGGAATGGCCAATTCTTTTTATCGTCATGGTATCTATAAAAGGTACATTGTGAGAGATACCGACTTACTTTGCGCGGATAGAGGTTTGCGGAACCTCCGTAAAAACGCACCGGCGTATTCCTGACGCGAGGCAGTGCCGGGCCCTGCACTCAGCAGACCCGCGCTAGCTCACTCGCGTCTTCCCTGTGAGTACGTGATCTGTGGCCCGTGGCGCTGCGCACCGACGTCGCTCGCCGGATCGTCGAACGAATCGGTCGGGACAACTATTTCGTGTGAATAATTTTTGTTTATAAATGAAATTAATAAAAATATCCCTTACAATAACTTGTAATGGGCTCGGATGTCGGAGGCGTATAGTGTGGTACTGGCGCAGCGTCGTCGTCGTCGTGCTCCACGGCGGGCGCGCCGGGCTCGCCCAAGCCCGAGAAGCGGCAGGCCAACTCGCCGCTGCCGCCGCCGCCGCCCGCCGCGCTGGGCGCGCTGGCCGCGCTGGCCGCGCGCCACCAGCGCATCTCCAGCACCGGTACGCACCACCACTACCGACCCGCCCTACCACTGAGCAGGCCGGCTCGCTAGTGTTTGTATCATTTAACTAAGAGCAATAAACGATGCTTAGTTTACAATTTGGGATTGCTGGATGGTTGCCCGACAGCTCCAAGGGCCGCCAGTACACAACAGTACCCTTGTGCAGTAGATTGTAGCATAAGATCATACAGCACTGCATAAATAGGTATCGCACAGAAACTTCCTAAAGGGTTCATTTTAGCATAGGTGCAATTTACTGCACATACATCTTGTTGTCCTGCGGCGTCGTGAGGTGCCTTAGGGGAAGTGCTTAAAATGCACAAAGAACACTTCTAAAAGTGTCGCTATTGGCGAACGAGACTGGTGTCTACTCGCTCGTAGTGGAGGACGTTGGAGGACGTCTTGCCGGGTGTCCCGGCGCTGCGCCTCACGTCTCGTGGATAAAAACGATTGTCGCTTTACTTGGGAATAAATTGGACTAATTCATTAAATAAACGTTACTTGTAGGTGATCTAATCAGCCACGACAAGCTACGACGAAGCCTGAACGAGAAACATCAACGAAACAACAGCTGCGTCAGCTCCTCGGACTTTTACGGCTGCAACTACCCGGTGGAGAAGCACAGGTTCAGTTCCGGCGACCTCGTGCGGCCGCTGGTCGCCAAGGAGCTCCATTTCGACATCGACCGGAGAGACAATCCCGCTGACAATCTATACAACTCGATCGACGGCCCCGCGTACGGGGATTACTCGTCGGCCGACGCTAACGCCGACGGACACTCGGAGCAGAGGGTCACGGAGAGCCCTTCGCGGAACGTGGAGGAGATGTATGCCAAGGTGATGAAAAAAGCTAAAGGGAAGGAGGAGCCCGGCAGAAAACCGAAAGAACCCGCCGCTAACGAATGCGACCCGCACACCTTGAAGTATCGAGCCGACGACGCCGGGTACGAAACCATCGACCGCCGGAAGGCCGCCCACCACGGCTACGAGACGATCGCGCGCAAGCGGCGGGCGGGCGCGCGCGGCGCCGACCCCGGCTACGAGACCGTGCCCGGCGCCAACAACAACCCGCCCCGCCCGCACCACGCGGCCGACGACAGCGGCCCCGACAGCCTCGCCAGCGGCGGCGCCGGCTACGAGCACATAGCGAAGACGGACAACAACGCGTCCGATTCCGATCCCAACTATGAAGTATTAAGAAATCAACCGCCGACCCCACCGTACGCCACCATCGCCCCCGGGTACGAGGCGCAGCCCACCTACTCGGCCGTGAGCAAGGGCTCTGGCGAGTACGACGACTGGCCGGCGAACAACAACGACGACTCCGCGTTGGAGCCCAACTACGAGTCCATGGGCGGCGACCCGCCGTACGCCGGCACGGGCAGCGAGTCGGACCCCAACTACGAGTCCGTGCGCCCCAAGGACCCCAACTACGAGAGCGTCGGCGCGCAGGACCCCAACTACGAGTCGCTGCGGTGCAAGGACCCCGCGTACGACTCGGTGCGCTCCAGGAAGGAGCCCAACTACGAGAGCGTGCGGTACGCGGGGGCGCGCGGCGACGGGCCCGTCGGCGACTACTTCCAAGTTTAGTTAGCGCTGTGAGCCAGGTCGATTTGTATACATTCTGCAACGTGGCATTCGCGGTGTTTGAACGGATATGCCCGGGACTCGAGATCGTGTGCTGGATTTTTATTTTTTTCGACATATTTTTACACTGTACTGTTTTGAGCTGACCTTAAAGATAATAGAGTAGCGACTTATATCTTCCGTAGGCATCTGTGATATATATTTTGTGAGAGTTTTTATTTCCGTGTACTCGTTCGTTGTTTCTTCGTTTAAATGGCAAGTTGTACTGTTGACGCGTGTATTGGAGTATCCACAATCTGACGCGAGGATGTGATGCCCGACTGGCACCGTGCGGTGCCCGTGAACTGGACAGTTCATGTACAAAAAATAGTAGTATCTGTTCAATGTTCCACCGAGCTTGCACCGGCTTGCACCACATGGGTAGATCTTTCAGACTACTTCTATTAACATCATACCCCGTAGAACACGTTGTTGGTGTATTTCTAGTATTAATCTTATTTGTTTAATTTGTTCAAATCGTACGTTAAAATGAGATAATATTTACAACGACGTATGAGTCACAATATCGACCACGTAGGTCGGATCGTGGTCGCAGCTAAATCTGTACAACAGAAGCGACATTATCTCGTGGAAGTCCCTCTACGGGCACAAACATTTAGCGGCGAGTTTAGTCGGAGGGTGCGCGGCGCCGGCGCGGCGCGCGGCGGCCCGGCGCCGGCGCCGCTCCGCCCGCTCCCGCGTGCCGCCACGTGGACGGTCGCGCGCGGCCCGTCGGCCCACGCTCGCGCGGGCGTCCGTCATAGCATTCTATTTATTGCTACTGTTTAATATATGACGTCGTTGTTGTGATTTTGAATACTTTTAACTAGCAGCTTTGGTTGCTCTTTTTTATTATCAATCTATTGTAAGCGTATGTACATATATTTATTGAAGGATACCGCATTCCCGAGCGTCGCACGATACTAGCATTTATTTAACATTCAAATACAGTTGGATGTATCGTAGAACTGACTGACGAATCAACTATACAATAAGTACTTAGTGAAGTCTACAGTATGAAAGAATATTGTACGCGTCGCCATATTTAGTTATTTATCGCAGTGTCGACAAAGTTACGGCTTCCCCTCCGGAGACGACACCTCCCCGTCTAACTGTAGGTACCTTTGTATTAGGTAGATTTCTTTAGAAATATTGACTCGTAACTAATTTAATATTACTCATTTGAGTTTTAATGCGTGATCTTGGTGATATTATTTTATATTAGGCAAATGTAAAATGCATAGTTAAAACCCATGATGGCTACAGAATCACGATAAAATTGAGTACAAAATCCACAAGCCGCGGCTAAGATCCGCAATCAAATAAACAAAGCTCATAGTTTCGAAAGCTCTTTCCGAAGTCTAATTGTTACCTGAATAACTAATATGATATCTCATCTGAAAATGCCTTAATTATTGTATATTTAATTGGTATTTTTCGCAAAGTATCATTTTTAAAATTTCTTGTGAAATCTACCTTACGAGAACATACATGTTTTTTCATGTCATTTAGATGCAATTTTATGTCTATATGTTCTGTATTTTATGGTGATTCTATTTTATTATGTAAGTTAGCTTAAGATGTTTTTATTGATGTTATGTTGATTTTGTTTTATTATAACAATTTTTTTGTTACACTAGAAAATTACGAAGTAAATATTCACGGTAAATATTGTAATGTAGCAATGGGTGACTTATAAAGTAGTACCTGAATCTTATATTTTATACTAATAATTTATGAATATTTATAATGAGACCCTTGCAACACGACATACGCTCCTATTCAAACAGTAAGTAAAATTCCCTTCCCTCTCGTGTACTTACAGACAACCGTTAACAACTGTAATCGCATTAAAATCATGCTGCATGCTAGTAACACTCCCGCTTCCAGTGTTATTTGTTATATGTGATATTATTATTAAATAGGAAAATTCTGGCAGTTTCATTTCAATGTGCTGGCCTAAATACAATCCTTAGACGCTAAACTTTTTTATTTATTACCGACTGGGATTCAACAACCTAATATATAGTAACAACAAAACAATATTGTAATGGTACGGCAATAATTTGTGTATGAACGCTTATTCTACTCACAATTTAATATTAACTGTAAGGCTGCATTTATCGTATTATATTTTATTTAAATAAAATAGATTTTTGTAGAAGTGACATTTATAAAATATGAAGCTTTGATAATATAACTTTTAAAATATATTCTACAACATGTGCAAGTGTATTATAAATTTGTAATCGACATATATTATCTATTGGTGTAAAGTGCGTTGCTACTATAGCCAGTGCACGAGAGCAGCAGCAACGCACTAGTGTCCTCGCACAATGAACTATCTTTATTATTATTTATTATCTTTATTCGTTGTACTTTAAAACGCTGCTTTAACCAATAGAGCGCAATATACTTGTTCGCGTTACGTTCTTCATGTCCTCATCTAACGCAACAATTTTATAGCATTCCATTATAGAACACGAAACACATTATTAAATATATCATTGAAAACTGTATGTCGCTTAACTCTGCAATAAGTTATCGTCATTGCGAAACTCGTCGGTCGCGTCTAAGGCGCTGCGAGAGGCGGTGCCGCCGAGTCAGTCTAACTCACCAGACAATACGTGGCACGCGAGTAGTAGCGACAGCGGGCCGCCGACTTCCCGCGCGATCCCGCTGCCAGCGTTGTCTCTGACGAGCCTGCCACGGGTGCTTACGCAAATACTTCTCTTTAAATAACTTTACTATTATAATATACCTGTTATTTCAATTTGCGTTAACCAGAATAAAAAAAAATACAATTGATAAATGAATTTAGTCCTTTACTCTTCAATACTGTGTTTCATACAATGTTTCCATCTTTGTCTTATTTTATACAGTGAATCTTATACATGACTGAACAATGATAGTCTACCCTTACCCATTGTGTTTGAATTTATTAAATTGGATCACATTTTTAAATTTTCCGAATGGCCACTTGTGATATCCTTCCCCGTTACATGAAAGTTCTAATATAACAGTTTCACGTGGCAGTTTCCTTAACGCAATAAACTTTGAAGGTCAACTAACAATATCACTATTTGGAAAGAACATCAATTTGTGGTCTATTCGTGCAATCTAAAACATATGATTTCATCGTAGTCATCGTAATCAGCTGATCTAATTCCGCCGCTGGACAGACGTCTCCCCTTCCTTAGTGACTCTCCTAATTCCCACGCTGGGCATGCGTGTAGGAGACCGCCAAACATTTCTTCTCTTTGCTTCTCGCTCCGCGTACGCCGCTGCCCGTAATACCGGCATGGCACATTAGTGATGTAATGAATGTCACTTTTTGAACATTATTATCGAATGCGAATATTCAGGTTTTGATAGAAAATTTCATAGGAGAATTTGTTGTTTCTTTGTTTGTTTTGTTGTTACATTGCATTATACATTTTTTGTGTGATTACTAGGCCGTTACTTTTTCTTGTCTTAAAAATCATAAGAAATGAATGAAATTTGATTTCATAATTTTTTTCTGAAATTCATATTTGCAAAATATGCGTAGAAATTTTGCGATTGCAAATATGCGAATGCGAATATTCATTACATCACTACCATATATATTTGTTGGAGGTTTGATGGTGTTGTGTATTGACCATTAATTTGTTCTATATGCTTTATATCTACAACCTGTAAAAGTACATGTATTTTTATTAAATTATAAAACCATTCCATAATTTAATATAACTAAGCAATAAACAATATTCATGGAAGTAGCTGGTAAGGGCCATAGTAACCACGCCAACACGATAAATGTTCAAACTGCTCATAGAAAAAGGATACATAAAGTGGCAAAACCATAGGGCAATGTCAAGTTAAAGTAAATAACCTGTATACCGAGGAAACTGCCAGACACATCCATGAAGAACATATATATAAAGGAATAAATAATGCCATAAAAAACTGATGTCTTATTTTATCTTGCCGCCTCTCTCTTGATTATGAATATCAAAGTTATTTACAAATATGGAATCTTCGATACCATTAAAGTAAAATTAAAAACATGGTTTATAATTTTTTGCTAAGTCCTTACTTTACCTCAAGGATGGCTCCAGGGGGAGGCTCATGGGTGTTATGGCACCCTCTGGGCTCGATCTAGGACTTTGATGGACCATTAATGAAAATTGTTAAACGATGTTTTATTATTTTTTGTCTCAAAGCATTTTCAATATTTAATTAAGTAATTTAATATAATACTTCACGAATATAATAATAACTATAATATAACAATTGCCAATATATACATTATGGGGATTTAATGCATCGAAAATGTGATCCTCCCCTGGCGCTAAAGCTGGATCCGCTCTTGTTTTATCTAATCGCACTTTGACATGTTGCAGATTACCAAAATATGAGATTTTTGCCTGACAAAATAACTAAACTAAAGGCCAGCAGTCATTGGAGGCTGCTACCACCGATGGACATTTGTATTCTAGAATGGAACAAACCGAAATTACGTGTAATTTTCCCAAGTAATAACTAATAAATTGTGTTCTTACACTTCTTACGACTTAATCGACGTAGTTTATTTCTGTGAATCATCGTTCTAACCAGAATTGCTTAATATCAAAAAAGATATGAATAATTTCTTAGTCAAAGATATGCCTGTATTAGATAAAAGGTTGAAATCAAAACCAGTACGGCATCATTTCTCTAGTAGTCATTCTTCTTAATAAGTCATTTCTTAATATTACATATTGTTAAATACGAATAGGACTTAGTGTATACTATTCTAGGCCACATTGTTGCAACTATCATCTCGTTACAAGATCAGCCCGAGGCAAACCATAAATTATTTTTACAGCACAATTCTTCTCCAGTCACGTAGTAACTCGTAATTTTTTCAAGTATTATAATGGCTGAGAACACCTCAATTAATACATTTTCATTTACCGTTAATATTTTTTTATTTCATGAAGAACAAATCAAAATCTACTGTACATGTATATGTGTATATCAAATGTACATGTATATTTGATAAAATTGTATTTTAACGTAACTTAATTTAAATATTTTTAACAATGTTATCCATAATGTATATTTTAACAAATAAATGGCTGTTACTACATTTACATAAGCTACATATTTAATGGTAGTGACTGATTTTTAAGGTGACAATCACACAGGCACATAATATTATGTGACAGCTGACGTTGCACAACGACGGAGTTTGTTATTTCAATTTCGTGTAAGATTCTTATTTTGATAATATAGATAATGATTATTATTTATACTTACATATACAATGTTTGCTAAAAAAATTGCATTTGTATTGTTATACATAAACCTTTAAATGATGTATGAAAATCTAGTACTATGCCAATGCTTATGTACTTTATGTATGTACAGGTAATCTTACAAAGAAGTGAAAAGATTAATAAAATATGGCGAACCCTAACTTTAATAACCCTTACAATGACTACTCTTGGCAGCAACATGAACAAAGCAATCAAAACTATTCCTTCAACACTTCAAACTCCTTTGCAGATCCAGCGCAAACTTTAGGTAAGAAATAAAGTTTTTTAGATACTGGCGAACATAATAATAGCTTAAATGATTTAAAAATATATATATGCTTTAAAACATCTCATTTCCAATGAATTAGTCCTTGGTTCATTCTCTACAATGTCTTGTATTAAAATTATCATGTGGAATAAATTGAGCTACAATTGTGCTAGCTAGATTAAGTTAGTAGATTAAGTAGCTAGCTAGATTTCATTAGTGGTAGAACCCTCTGTGGTTCAACTCCGGCAGCACCACCGCCACACCTATTTCTGCCTTATAACAGCAGCGTTAAG
>DWEI01000344.1:0-23221 GCA_018245875.1 Mysoria ambigua | reverse complement strand
GTTTACATCCGACTATGGAATAGGTAGACTAGTGGTTTGAAATTACCTCTTTCATCAGGAGCCAGGGTTCAAATACTAGCGTGCACCTCTTTACAAATGTGCGTTTTAAGTTTAAAATGTAACTGTGTATATAAATTGTTTTCTGTTAAGTCTGCCAACTCGAACTTGGGCAGCGTGGCAGACTGTGCTCTCAATTCTCTCATTCTGAGAGGAGATCCATATTCTATCTGTGAAACAATAAAAGTGTCAGAAAAAAATGTCCAGCAGTGAATTTATCACTCCAAACATATTTATAAGTGTCTATACTGTTATATGTATATTTTTTCATATAAAATAATATAATTACATACTTTATAACCGAAGAACAATGGATGATAAATACATGATCCTAACTACGAATATCTGGCAACATGCAATGAGATAATGATGCAATGAGATAATGATACAACAAATAAAAAGCTGAAAATGTAACCTGACAACGCTATTTGCTACAAAGTGTTTGAACGCTAATTCAAAGGGCAAAAAGAATTCTATTTAATATGAAAGAAAATTGTCGCGAAATTGGGGTTGCCATTCGCTTTGGCCTTCTCGAACCCAGTCCACTTAACTGTATCCGGTAAATTTTTAAAAAACGACATTGAATACTATAGGACCCTTTAAGAAATAAGAGATTTACTCGGAGAAGCCAAAAGTTAAAAATAATTTTATTTACAAAACATTTTGTATTTAGGTGTAGGTATATTTATTTTACTGATATTATGCGAATTTTATTGTTGCAAATGTCGTGTGCAAGTTTCACTTTTTTGTAAAACAAACGGTCACGTAATAAAGATTGAAGTTTTTTTTTAAAAGAGTCGTACAAGTAGTCGTCCGATTGATATCAATTATGGCGACTGTTTTGTTTACGACGCGCCTGCGGGCATGTCAACATCTCGCAACAACAGTCAACCGTATACTATTGTAACAAATCATCATTCAAAATAGCAATTCTAATAAAGCATTAATTAAAATAGCCATTTACAGATACTTGCAAAAATGAAATTGCAAAATTGCTTTATAATGATTTACTTACTTACACTTAATCTATGGCTTTAATACGGTCTTTGTCACCTTTATGTCCGTAACGCCTGAGCCGCCGTCAACCCGCCAAAGATTAAAAGAAATACTCTCAACAGAATTGCCTTAAAACGTTTTCATATCCTTCCATTAAGTAATTCCGCATCCGTCCCTTTATCACGCCCACGGATTGCGAACCTCACTTGGCGTTGTTAAGCCGTCCGTGAAATATGTCAAGGAAGTGTCCTGAAACTTTCAGAACATAATTATGCGGCAGATTTTGATTTTTGTCTTTCATCATCATAACCATCGTCATTATTGTTGTCATCATCATTGTCATTATGATCTACCTTTTTGTGTTACGACTGGACACGGATCTTAGGACGAGAAAATTTAAGGCCATCATAAAGTATTTTCAATGAATATCCAAAGCATGCCAAATGTAATGCGTTTATATTACTTGAGCTCTTTGCAGCTTCTTTGCTTCAACCAATCACTTTGGTTATTATTATATCATTGATTATATTGATTATCTCGATGTTCGCTCTCGGTATCTCTTATGTTTGCTAGGTACCAAAATTTAACGCAAACGGGTGACATTCTAATGTATTGCTTTAAGGGTCATGCTAAAAAACTTAGTCCATAGTCTCTTTCAAACCAAAAAAAATGTTAATAACCTTAATATATCATGAGTACATTTTTTAAGCCACACCTGTTCTTATTGAGTCTTAATTTTTTTTTCATTTTTGCTTCACGACACAATGCTTTTAAATTTTAAATTTTCTTAGCTTTTTGAATATCTAGATTATCGTCCATTCCAGTTTAGGTAAAAAAGATAAAAGAAACTGCAAAGATAATATATACGAGTATGTATGTGCCTACTGACCACATCTACCAATAGATTGAATATGAAAAAAATATTATGTAAACCTGAGTCTTTCATTGCAACACTGAATATAGTATAAGGGGAATTAAAGAAGAAAGGCGGTGAGTTCGTTTAACGTTACAAAATTGGTTCTGTAACCCGAAAGATACTCCAATATAACTACATCGCATTCAGTATTAAACGAATGTAGATTTTCTGCGAAGGTAGCACCTCTGTGGAGACGCAGCTGTTACCAGTAATAGGCGTACTATTATAATATTGTATAAAATTTCAAAAGCAAAGGTTATTCCTAACTTAAACGTCTATAAAAAAAAATACTTGGAATAAAATTGTTATAACCTTTCAGCAATAGAGAATATGTATGAAATATTAGAATTTGAATTATTTAAAAAGTGCTAACGATTGAGAATTTGAAACTTGGCGTAGATATAAAGATGGTTCTGTATCCTTTTTTCATGAATTGGTAATGGTTGGAAAGGCGATGATTAAAAATAAAAATGGCTTCTTTTCATTAGACATTGTTTTATATATACACAGTGCACGTTGTAGGTATACAGATCTCGTCTGAGAAAGTAAATACGAAGAGAAATATCGGATCAAAACCCTTGCAAGTCCTCAAACAGAGTGGCGCAATTGTTTCTCGTACCATGAATGTTGCGATTCAGTAGACGTAATCAGCTATTTAAGAACCATTCAAGTGTTAAAACTCAAGTGCACTCAGTTCGTACTCCCGGTCTTATGTACTTCCAAATAATTTATGTATTATGTACTTATAAATAACTCTGAAAAAATGTATGGATAATTCAATAAATATGAGGTCATAACGCTTTATCCTTACGTGACGAAAGTATGCAAATACAAGCAATTTGAATCTCCATATCGATTTACATTTGCAGTTGAAGAAAAGGCGTAATATCTTCGCACCTGCTTTCCTCGAGCGCGTCCAATTATATCATTTTTATTATAATTATTTGTGTGACATTTACAACGTCCAAGAGATAATTCTCTTTCACGATTATCTATCACGCGATACAATAGATGATTAAGTTCATAGTTTAAACATAAGTCACTTTGTAACCTCATATAATTTAGTACGAATACTCGATTTATAAAATCAGACATGTTTTCATGCCGCACACATAATGGCCGTTAAGTACTGTTGTGAGTTCGTGGGCTGTCATTGACAGGTATGTATTTAAAATGTATGTATTTGACATATCCATGTGCATGTACTCACCTACTCGGAGGTACGACACCGGGCGACGCGATGGTGTGGACTTTAGCTGAACAAAATTTGGTTAAACTTAAAGAGATTGAAATATGTGTTGGTATTCGTAGTATCGTTAGCGCCTAATGTATTGAAGTGCAGTTCAATGTGGTATGTACTTGATAGAATATGTATCTTGTTTTATTGTGGAAGATCAGACGATAACTTTATTATATAGACTTTTTATAGTCTAAATTAAGGGCTGGTTTATCTGTTGGAACAATGAAACCCTTTATATACTATAATTATTCTATAATTATTTGACTAAGAAACATTTGGAGAATAAACTCACTGCTTAATTTTCATATTTATTGATGGAGCGTTTGTACCTGTTACACGTGGTAACGTTAAGAGAGTTGTAGACACAATAACGATAACAAAATATAACAAGCCACTTATAAATGAATTTTCCGTGTCGGGGCGGAGAAAAAACGCATTCTCCGACCTTATGGCGGAATAAGAAGCAACAGTATGCGGCAAATGGGAATAACATAAGTACTTAGAAATCTAATGTGATTGTTATGTAGAAAATAAAAAAAATGGTTTATTAAAAAAATTACACTATACTATGTAAATGTTATTTGAGAAAATGAATATTTCGCACGTAGTGTAATCTGGCTATACTGTAATGTACCTGGCGTGAAGGTATGTATGGATGTCGAGTGGAAAAATATCGAGGCGTACATTGTGCATAGTTTGTATAGATATATATGGGACGTAAAGAGCTGCAATGTTTTCAAGAGTCCACGAGTGAACGTGTGTGGAGATGAAAGTTTAGTAACAATGTTCCCATCTCGAGTCTAGACTGTCGTCCCTCAACTTTTTATGGCCGCGAAACACTAAAGCGGGCGAAGGCGGTCTAAAATGTATAAATGCGTTTAAGTACTTGTTCCAAACACAAATATAAATATTATTTATATTGTCTAGAAATGTGTTCTGTTATCACGAATACCATGATTATTGTACGGGAACTAGATACCAAACGAGAGGTTCTGGCTTTAAGACCCCTGATCGAGGAATATTGGATTTTTCTAACTTCTAACTTATTTTATAGAAGTGGTTCGGAGTCTGGATTAGTGCACGATGGCGACAGACCCACCACGCACTTCCCAAGTGGGAGTAAAAGTAATCGGTGAACCGCGGCAGAGTACTCCACTCCTCTGCCTACCTCTTCGGATATTAGAGGCGTGGTGTTACGATTTGAATATTATATTATTATTATTACAGCGTCAGAACGTGTTACTTAAGAACTAAGTGGAGAATAATGATTGTTGAATACAATCTCTATTCTTCACCTACAATACAATCTCAAATACAATGGATTTTTGTTTGTATATACATATATCCTTATGCAACGATAATAACAATGTCTTGGGACATTATTATTATCGTTACATCTAAGGAAAAATAAGCATCAAGAAAGCTTGTGTTATAGCACACATATATCTAATAAACATATAAATATATACATACTCCTATATAGATGTTTTTAACGCCCTGACACAGAACTAGTATTTGTGCTTATCATACAAATATTTATTCGGGATAGAACCTTCGTAACCCGAAGCCACATCATCGATATTGGTATATTAATAATAACATTCGTGGAAATTGAACCGAAATCCCTTTGAATTAGCATCTATAACAAATAAGTATCGAATATAAATGTTTTTCGATTTGATAACAAAAAAGATTTTTACCTTTTTCATTTGTGAAATGTACAGTAGTATTCCATGATCCATGTAGTTTTCCATGATCAAGATGGCGTTTCACGCACATAGTTAATTCTCGCACATAGGTCTTGCAGCCAACGAATTCAGATATAATGTTCTAGATGTTTCTAAAATGAATTTTCTACAGTTGAATATGGGTCTTTTGTTAGAATTAGGACGATTATGTTCATGCCACACAGTGATCATACTCATTGTACTCAATGAAATATCTCAAGTTGTTAAGATTTGCCGCATGACTACATTTTTTTAATATTTCGAGACACATGAATTTATTTGACACCAATAAAAAAGATAACATATTACAATTGCCAATTCATATTTCTCATTGTTTACATTTGTATGTTACATTACATTGTTAACATTTTAATGTTTATTAAGATATTATTAAGATAACAAATCAAATAACAATATAATAAGTAGATATTGTTTAAAGTAACAATTTTTAATCTTTTAATAATTAAAAAATATTCAGACTTTACTTCCTTTACCTTTTACGTAAAAAGAAAATTGAAATTGAGCTTGCATAATATAACTTGAATTGTAAAATTGCTTTCCAGTGGCCCGGGTTTGCTGTACTGGTATGCACGTCTTGCGGTATTGGGGACAAATGTACACCACTGGAATGTATGTTACGAATGTATTCGATACTGTGGCATTGAATACGATATTTTCTACGTATCGAGAGTGCTTATTTTGTTCCCCTTTGCTTCTTCCGATTGTAATATATATCTGGTTTCTCATACCGCATTGAATTTACATCGTGTTGTATATAGGGAAAGTCAAATTATTCCGATCACACCTGAGCAGTATAGATACTCTATTAATGTTAGTCTATCGTTGTAATTACAACTGGAAAAAAACAATTTTCAATCCTTCGAAATTTGAATACAACAAAGAAAAAATATTTGTATTGTAATGCTAAAAGCCAATGTTTATTTAATATACTTTTGAAAACTAATTTCGCCTGGATTTTAATTTAATTTCTTGCTTTGCTCAACTCGATTATGAATTAAAATTGGAATAAATAACAATAGAAATTGAAATGTTTTTACCATCGACAACAGAGATAAATTGTGTCCTTGTAACTTGACATTTACGATACAGATAATATATGAAAATAATAGTTGTACATATGTTTCTTTTTTATAAAAATAACAGTATTACAATCCGGTCTTTACAACAATATAAAAAGTAGTTGACTATCCGCCATCAAAACTGCATTTTATAGTGCACTTCGTGGCTATGCTCTCACCGTCAAGAGCATAAACGAAAATGATGTAATAACTGAAATTTCGTTAAACATTTTGTTTCCGTTGCACATATAATTAGGTTCTGCATAGCACGAAACTAGATGTGAAAATTTAATTGTACCACCTCAACGATATGAGGGTTGCATTCTATTGTTTTAGAGGGTATGTTTGTTGCGGTAACATACAACTTTCCAACCCGTTAATTGATATTACCCGACCTCAAAACCAGTTCTATGTTAAATGTAGTTATGTGTTTGTTGATGCACAAGTAAAGGAGCCATTAAAGTCTAAAAGCTTCACCGCGCCTCGGTCATTAAAGTCACAACTGTGCTGAAAGTCTCGTATATAACTCAAAGGACAATGCATTTACATGGACTATAAATACAACAAGGCGAACTCATCATAAAGGGACACGTCGAAGTTTCTCGAAACAATATTGCAGAATGTTAGAATGCAATCTATCTCAGAAACTTGGCTCTTTGAGGCTGGATATAGTGAGCCTTAATGACATAACTTATGTGACGTTTCATTTTTAACTGTATCTAACATTCCAGAATCGACTCAGCAATGAACTGCATATTTATAGCGGTGTAATGTTTGTCGATATCAATATATTGAAAAATTAAATACAAATCAATAATACAAGTTATTTATAGAAGAAATTCACTAACTTACCATCGTAATACTTTAACGGTTTCATCAATACTTTAAGGGTTTATTGTAACACTTTATTTACGACACTTTCTATTTAATGGCGACAATTATGACTCTAATGATTATTGTACGTATCTGGATATACATATTGTATTTAATGTTCATCGTTAATTCAGTGAGATATTTGTTGTACAAATAACAATAACAATAAATATGCACATAACGGGACTTCACTGTATACGGCCAATATAGTAGATACGAGGAGAGTCAGTGTCGTGGCAACCAGGTAGCTGATAAGCTACAAACACACACACGCTCACACGTACGCACGCACACACACACACAACAATTGCAATATTCATTCGGTTTTGTACCACGATATACTTCATAAGAATATAATATTATATAGTCTTGTTGATTATTTAAAGAGAGAATTACTGATGAATTTACATAATATTATTTATGAATTTACTTAATATTATTCTGTTAATTATTTAACTGGAAATACATCACCAATGAAGTTAAAAGCCATCACTTTTGGGAATTTGGACGAAATTTTCCTTGCGTATCTCTTTGAAAGTTAAATTCATACATATTTCAAACTTTAAACTTGTATTCCTCAGGGATACTTGTTGCAAGAAAATTGATGTAAAATATATCTTACAAATTTGATTATAAATTTTCTTTATTAACGGTGGATTGATAATCTTGATTAGCTTTGTTAATGACGCGTGCAGAAAATGAGAAATATATAGAGATATATTGGTAAACAAAAAATGATAAATGCGAGGAAGAATTAGCGTTCACATACAGTTTAAGTATTTGTTTAGTTGACTTCACATAGCTAGAAATTAGCACGTGTTTGGAGAAAAGTTTTATTCATTAAAGCCCGTATTTTTTTCGAGGTGCTGACACTTTTAAAGTACGACAGTCGAAGGCTACGAAGAGGTGGACGTTCTGGAATCATTAAAAAACTTTTTCTTAAAATTTAAACAAAAGATAAAAAGTAACAAATTGTTTTAAGTTGTTCTTAGTTAAATGTAAATTTTTATCAATCTGCAATTAAATATTTTCGATACTATGAAAAATCCGATAACTAGGTGGGATAAATGGGTGTAATGGCCGCTTTTGGTATGTGGAAGTCTTTTTTATATGTATATTAGCCTTATTACGACTGTTATGTAGTTATGACCTAAAATATACAAACAAATCTTTCGACGCTGATAATGTAATACCTTAATAATTCACAATTTTACTAAGTATCCAGGTCACTAAAACAGTTTTACAAAGTATCCATTATGTTACTAACTGTTACTGAGTATCCATTACATAATTACAACTGTTATACTAAGTATTAATTTACTTGGTCTGTTTATCAAATATCTGTTACGTTATTAAGAATGTTTTTCTACTGATAAGATACATTACTTAGGCTGTTTTATTAGTATTTTCTTACTAAAACAGTTAACTAAGTATCCATTACTTTAGTAACACTATTTTTTTTAACTATCCATTTATACATATAAGTATATCCATACTTTTTCAATAAAAAATTATGGTTATTTCCGTAGCATACTGAACAAATTGAGTTACTGTTGCTCAACCAAAAATGTAGAGCAAAATGAATGGTTTATTTGTGGAGAACACAAACCTGAACCGGAAAGGTAATGGATTACTTACTTACCTTAGATTTAGGTGTTCGAGCCTGTAATAAAAGATCGGTTTCCAATAGTACCTACATTGCATGAGGTCATTTTACCGATTGCGTCGATTTAAATAACTCCATCGTATTTGCAGGTCGCCTTTGTTCCAAAGAATATTTTATAACACTATATTCAAAATAACAATGATGGGTTTGAGGTAGTTTATTCTGCTAATATATTAACTTATATTTGCATAAATTGTTATTCGTCATTTAGATTACGTACTATTATTTAGATTAGGTTGAAAGATCTTTAATCTCTTGTAGTGCATTTGACTGATATTAGTTATATATTATTTGTTAGGATTTGTTTATTTTTTGTTTTGCTTCATGCCCATTTTAACGTTTTACATTTGCAGTAATGCCTTCAAGTATATTGAACCGACTCATTCAAGTATATTGAACCTCACGACCGTAATTCTCGAAGAGATAAACAGAGATTGTAGTACAGTCTCGCGTTCCACCACTTACATTTACGTCCCACTATGAACTAGGCCATGAGACTAGACACACACCCGGCACATGTCCAGTCTTCGAACCACTACTTGAAAACCTAAGTTAGAAAAATCCAATACTGTGTAAACCTAACCATTTGTAAATATATGTCAGCACAATCATAACACCCGTCGCCACGGTCCCCAGAGAAAAGGTAAAAGGGAGTTCGCTTTGTGTTGCAGATTTCAATAATAAAGGGCTTATCCCCACTAATATTGTAACTATGACGGTTCCAGATTTATCCTGCTCATATCTCTTATGGAATACCGTGTGTGTTTTTGTGTAAAATATGTTCAAAAGGTAACTAATGAATAATGTAGCAGTCCTGTGTTTTGGTAGCCTTTAGTGGTCTATAGTTTATATAAAGAATGTTTGTTTTGTGTGTACCTAACGTTCTCGTACTATTTTCTACTATTAATAGTGTTTAATAGCAGCATTTTGGTATACTGCAACTATTCTGTACTTAGTTTATGCCTTGCCCGCTTACAAAGGCTAGGTTATAGACGGGAGGACTAATTTGTGCATCTTTAATCGTAGTCTGTACCCTGCTGGAGATAACACTACATGTTTATATTATTTTTATTGTTTATTTGAACCAATATACGTCTGGCCCACACGTATACTACGTACGTGAACGAGAGTTTGGAACTCTCGTAGAATCGTTAGATTTAAGTCGAGGAGCGGTTTCAAAGGGGCTTAACTCAATATCCACTACATGTTGAGTTGGGCCCTTCTGACACTCTTCCATTGACGTACACATCACACGTGACCTCTGATGGTTCTAAGTGGAAAAGATGTAAATAAATAAAAATAAATAAACAAATAAATACTGTAATATCGGGTTGCGTTTAATACTGACTTGCAAGATAACTTTTGGGGGTGCATGCGAATAATGAAACGCTAAGTACCTACAGTCCACTGAGCTCCAAACTATCCCGGACGGTGCGGAGAAACTTCAATCCTTTTAAATCTCAATTTGATGAATACTGCTGTCGCGATTAGTGCGCGGCTTAAATTGAGCTCAATCTCATATTTCATCAAATGAAAGGAATTTGTTGCTACAATGAAAGAAGTATCGATTACGTTCGAAAGTCAAATCGCATTTCACTGGGAATAAAAGCTAGTTTCTCGCAATTGAATCCTACTGGCATTGTTACTGAGAGCAATAATAAGTGCAGCTACTCAACCTGAATTTCTTTTCTCTTATTTTCTGAAGAAATTAAACAATACACGAGTTTAAATCTTACAGAAGAATATTGTTAAAAATAATGTATTAAGAGTTCTTTTTATCGAAACGTACCTTCAATTTTCGTTTTTGTTAACCGCTAATCTTCGGTGATACGATAGGCATATTTGAGAACAAATTATTTCGTATATATTTCGACCGATTGGGAAAAGATTGTTGTGAAAAGGCTTATATTTTATAACGTGCCTATATTAATAAGCATATAAGAAGATTTTGAATCTGCTTACACACATCTATTAGAATGTAAAAGTTTTTAAACAGACACTTGGTAAGAACATCATTCTTTGATCAAAATAGTAATCTTTTGGACGTCTTAGTCTCCTTTAGCTCAAAAACGATGGACACTCGTACCATACGAAGACAAACGCAAGCCATTGTTATGTCGTGTGAAATATCCGCATAAAAAAGGGCGATTGATCAAATACATAAATCATCTAGTATCGAAAAATGATGTAAAATCATAAAATGATAAATGGAAACATACTTTAACGAAAACACTGGTTTTTTGTCTTTTGAAAATTTGACATGCCTGAACCTGAAGAGCCATCATTACTGATAAGATAAGTTATATAACTGATAAGATTCTGTTAAGTGACAGATAAGATTCGTTACGTAAAGGTTATAAATTACCGAAATTCATTAATTAGAAGTAAATAATACTTTCTAATTATATTTTCCAATTATTGTCCAATTTTCCAATAATCGTCATAAAAAGGTTGGTGATAAATGTATTCGAAATGTAGAGGTATATTTTGTATTGGTTTCGAAAAAAATGTTAAATCGAGGAAATTACTATATTAATTACTGTATGTATATGTCTATATTTATATATACATATATAAGTACAGTACAACATTAATACTTATGTGTTTCAGTAATTTTTGGTTTCTTGTGCACACAATATATACAAAAATACATATAGACATAACTACATATAGATTTATGTAAAAATATAGATAGATATATAAATAGTCCTCATGCATTTTGATTATTAAAAAAATACAATGTGCAACGAACACGATTACGAACAACGTTGAATATGCACAGATGTATGGAAATGCCTCCGATTTAATATATAAACGAACGTTAATGTCAGTTTTTGGACCTATCGTTGTACTCAAAATGTTCAAGTCCAATTAAAACAGTAATTAATATGAAGTAGATACTATTCATTAAGCGCCCTCGAATATCAAGGATTGGAATAAATAATTCAATTTAATTTCGATTAAAAATCAAATGTCTAACTTTAATATTTGATTCAAATTATAGTACGTGTTTACAATAAAGTGACATGGTCGCTGCGTGCCTCTAATGTCATTTTATAAAATTATAATTTTTTGCTTTATCATGACCGATATTTTTTGTACAGTTGACTGAATATCCACAATCAAGCAAGAATTTTGGACTTTTTTTTATAAAATTTCTGCATTTATTATCATCATCATCCTCCTGTCTTAGTCCATTGCTGGGCGCAGTCTGCTCTAATTAAGACAATTTTTAGCATATCCGTATGCGGTTTTTGATAATAATCCTCACGGTTGATATGCACGTTGAGCATCGGAGAACACAGCTTCTCACACTCTATGATGTGCTATCTGACGACGGCTAGGGTTTTATTTTAAGTAAAATCATTTATAAAGTGCGTGGTTTTAAAAAGAACAGAGCCTTAATGAATTATGTGGTCTGGCGTAACAATGAAATGATTGATGTAACATAATTTCATGTTAGAATTTTCCCGAAAGGGCGAACGAGAATTGTAACACTCTCGACTTTCAGCTGTTATGACGTGACCTATTATTAAAAATTTTAAATTTAGACCAATCTTATAATACCCACACTCGGTTAGCAGTCATGTTTTCTAGCACTAAACCAACAAGGTCAATAACTACAATACAAGCGTTATCCTTATAAAACAGTTTAAATAATACCTCTTACAATTATTCATCCTCAGAAGTATATTAAACTTATTATTTATTAAAACATTTAAACTTTCTGCTCTTAATACCTGACAACATCTTAAAATTTGAAGGAATAGTATTTAAATTCGACTTCAGAAATCCCTTTCGTTATCAAGGTTAATCTCTGTAGCTCGAGGAGTGATTGCAGGATTGTCCTGTTAATCCCGGATTAAAGAAGGTGACTGGTCGGGATTCCGAGATAAAATTAAATAATTCATAATTGAAGAGGTTTGTTTTATTCTCTTGAAGGAAATAAATATACGCAACAAGTAATATTAGGTCTGTAATCCTTTAAAGGTAGGCAGAAGAGTGTACAATTCCACGTTTTACGAGTTACGTTTAGTACCCATTATGGAATATGTGGTGAGCCTATTGCCATACACCGGACACAAATCAAGACTCCGAGCCACTACTAGAAATGTCAAATTCAATAAATAACGCCTGACTCCGGATTCGAACCTATGACTCCTCGATAGGGGGTCGCACTTACAACCATTCGAGCAACGAGGCAGTAAATAAATATAGTGTTAAAATCTTCCAATGCCTATTGCTATTGTTAGGCATTTTTGCTGACCCCTTTGCAGGCGTGATTTTAGTTAGTTTTTTTAATTAAATGTTAAAAATTTCCAATTAATACTTACTATTTAATATACTTATCAACGACAAATTAATATTGACACTGATCTAGAGGACACTAATAGGTTCGTTACCCTAATCGAGTTTGGTTGTATTGTTTTATTCTTGAAGTAACCAATAACGGCTGATGTCTGTTCGTTTGTTGCTCTTTATACTTCATAAGGATGTAATTTAATGTTCTGTATAATAAAGTCTTTGCGTTATTTTATAGAACGTTTTCGTGCAGACCAATGGCAATTTTCGACCTCATAATTTCACTTAAAATGCAACAGTACGAACACTTAAGGTCTGTTCTCACTATATGGATCATTAACTTCCTCTGAGAGACTCTTGCCGCACATTAATTTCTACAATTGGCTGACTGACTACGTGACTGACTGATCTACAATCGCAAAATCTGATTCTGGGCAAGATTTACAACATCATCATATCTTAGTCCACTGCTAGACATAGGCCTCCCCTAAAGAGGGCCATTGCGCAAGATTTACAGGTGCATGGAAATATAACATAACGCTTAATTCCCATAGTGGGAGACAGAGACTACTATTCTCATCTGCTATGATCTCGGAAGCATGTTTTCGCCTCCACATTCGATAGAGTCGTCACATATTCATGTCCGTTGAAGGCGAGCAGTGTGAACATAAACATCATCACATCAGCATCTTCCGGTCCATTGCTGGACACGGGCTGTTCCTTTAGTGTGCCACAACACTCGATCTTCCGTAGTTCTCATCCAGCCAATACCATGCACCTCATGATCGGCAATCTATTGGGTCAGAGTGTGACTCGTAGTATACTGGCCAGTTCGAAGTAGATACCTATTCTAGAACGCATTTGCTTCAACTGCCATCGGTTGATGGCAAAAAAATATGGCCATATGTGATCATACCATACCATCATATGATAGGATCATATGTGACCAATTTAGTATCCTTTGAGCTATGTCGGTTATTCCGGTTAACTGCCGGATATCTTTGTATTGGATCTTCTCCCGCAGAGAGCCGCCGATATGCGTAATTTTTAATTTTTAGTAAAGGGATATTCAAAGAGATAACACGGTTATTGCATGCTTAATTATATTTCCATGACACGTGATGGACAAAATTATATAGGGTCATGACGCAGTTAATCTTATACAACTCTAAACACAAAGGTCTGAATTACTAGGCCACAGTATAACGACAAATAATTAATACCAGCCAGACAATTATCATATTTTTGAACAGTACACTGTGACTACCGTTAATAAGCCCTGAATTCCTAACCAGGACATATAAAAAAACGTTCATCAACCGTATGATGCACAAAACGTATCGAAAGTCAGAAATTCTGTGATTTAGAGATAGATACTAGCCTTATAGTGGGAACAGATGATTGGACTTTGGCTGATTTTAGCGAGCACTTTGCACAGCAGCGCCCTGAAAGCCTCCTCGCTAGAATACAGAATATCTTCGTAAGTCGAGAAATACTGTTAGCGTTCATTTATTAAAAGGCGTTCTGTTCCATGAAGTAAGTGTTAATTAATTTGTTCAGTTTAAAAATAAGCCGAGCAAAACAAATTTATACGGCATTGTGTACGTAAATTTACTTAAGTAATTGTTATTGTGATTTCTATTTGTGTATACAATTTATTAATGAATAATATTTCATCTCAATTTTTTGTATTATTTAAACCCGTTGTTATCAATTTTTTTTATTTTTAATTACTTCAAAATTATTTTTATATTAAGAATTGTCGAATCAATCGGGCAAACAATCGGCAAATTAAGTCTTATTTTTCTTTTTTAAAAAATAACAACAATTAATTGTTATTTATGCATAATATAATTCAAATATATTATTTTTATAATATATATATTTTACAATAGGCTCACCACCTATTCCATGGTGGGACGTAAACGTAACTGGTGAGCTGTGGGAAAGTTCTGCATTCTACCTCTCCCTTCGAGGATTACAGGCGTGAAGTTACCTTTTTTTATAATTGATCTTTTTGAGTATCTGAAAAAAAAATCTTTTCCAAAATAGGAGATAGGAAGTAGTTGAAAATAGTATACAAAAGTGATAAATGAATAGAGTGGTGTATGCTAAACATGTAAGAAACAAAGAAAGAAAGAATTAGTTTATTTTTGGCTTACATTGCCCTTAGTAACGTAAAGATAGGTGTGATAACATAAAAAGAATAAGTGAAATATAAAAAGAGAAAAAAATAACAAAACAGGTGTATAAGAACCCAAATACTTGACACTCAGTACTCCTGTTTACACCGTAAGCTATGTTGCATGAATATATTATAACATTACATGAAAAACAATATCAAGAAACAAGTATGTCTCAGGTACAGAAATATGAAGCCGTCAACAATACCTTACTTTAGTGAGAAGAACCATGGAGTCATTATAATAAAGTCACCCTGAAGCGATAATAAAACCAATCCAGCGAGCTACGGATATTATGTTACGTAAAGCGGTAACAATTTAAATATTCTTCCGTCTCCCTATTTCATCGATTGTTTTTGGCAGCGACATTTTTGCAATGTATTTTGACGGTAAAACATCTGTAGGAGTTACCCGTAGATATGTCGCCATCAAATTGGAACCAGGGCGAAATACAAGAAAAATCCTTTAAGCTCCCTGCAGCGTCTACAACTGCACACTTCTACATGTAACTGATAATTTGTATCTGATCTCTTTTTTTAACTGCTATATGCACTTGACACGTAACATGAATAACATATCCATTTAGACTATATAATAAAATAATTTATTCCACTTTCTATCTACTCAGCAATTTAAAATGAAAAACTTCACAAAACATAACGAGGAAGCTTGTTAGCGTGATAATTATATTTTTTTCTGCATACATTTTCCCATCGAGTCTGCAGCTGACTCATGAAGAAATGGGTCAATTATACTTTTGTAAAACTTATGGTTAACATACCCTGATAACACTACACGTTTAGATTTCTGTTTCAACTATGTAAGTGAATTGCAAATATCATGTTTTTGATTTCCAACAGAAGTTTTATGATAGAAAAACAAATTTAGAGGTAGTTTTTCAAAAGTAATCTTTGAATTAAATTCCTGTGTCGTATGTAACTTCATGCCTGTATTCACCAAAAAGGTAGACCGAGCAAAGCAGCACACTCCCACGTTTGATCGGTTACGTTTACGTCTCACTATGGAATAAATGGTGAGCCTATTTCCATGCATCGGAGACATATCCAAACTTCGAACCATCACTAGGAAATTAGAAAATGTTGTAATATTCTACCCGGGAATCGAACCTGGGACCCCCCGATCGGAAGTGACACTTGTAACTAACCCGATCAACGAGGCAGTCAAAAGAGGAAGCTAACTGGGTAATATCCTACATTCATGTATATTTAAACTGTTGCTTAATTGAAAATAATGTTTTAAATATCACTTTTTTAAAATATCACTACAACAAACATTATTCAAGAATATTAATTTGAAGCATACCAGTAAAAATGTAACGAAAAATTATTTTGAAACCTATATTTTGTTCACATACAAAAAAAGCTCAAAACCTTTCTAAAACGAAATCAGACACGTGAAGGAGACATTACAAGCAAATAATAACCATAGATATCTCAAGGTCTTCATTAAGAGAGCCTCCATCAAACTGGCTATTTACTAAAGGCAGCTCTATAGAAAATATACAATTATACTGAACTAGATTCTATGTAGTAAACGTAAGGATGATTTTGGCTTGACTCGACTAGGTATTTTGTCAACTTTATTTGTTACAAGACTAATGAGGAATAAGCTTAGGCACAAAAATCTCTTGATTAACTCCCAGCGTCGGCAAGATTGACTCTGTTCATTCACGCTACTTAGCGAATAAAATAAAAGAATCGGTAAGTAAAGAGGTCATACCCCTGACCATATTTTCTTTTACATGGTTTATATAATTCTCATCAAGATAATTGTTCACTGTTACATGATGTCATGTTATTTAGTTTAACTAACTACGTCAGCTACTTCAGCAGAGACTTTTTGGAAACTGGTGACATTAGTGCATAAAATAAGAAATCTGGTGCTTAAACGTAATTAGAAAATTTTAGTTTTGCGCAATTACAGTGTACTGTTGACCGCAAGCGAGTTGATTAGTTACATATGTAACAATTAATTAGATAAAAATTAATCTAAATAAAATAATAATTGCACGAACGAACGAAAGAGTTTGATGACAGAATGAATAATAGAAAATGGCGGAAAATAAAAAAAAATATTATACCTTTTTTTGTTAGGATACTTCAAAGTAATATTACCTAACGTGAACACCGTTATAAAAATGTTTGAAAGCAAAAGGCTTAGCATCAAATATGCAACGTTTTTTAAACACTGGTCCAGCTCTAGTTAGTTCACATAACGTTTTCCTACCAACGAGGCAGGCATATTTAATCTTCGAATTCCGGATGAAGTTTTTAAATGTATTTATTAAAATCGTATAAAAACTAAAACTATCATACTTTTATGGGTCATCACTTTACTGTGATATAAGATACTACTCAAAGTTATCGTAACAATATTTAAATAATAATTATAACTACGAAATAATAAATATAACGTTTATCTATATTCATAATAACGTTCATACTGCTGATTTTACAAACGAAATAAATATGTATTAATACTCTTGGTATATAATTATAGATTTTTTTACATTTAAACGAAAAGAAAACTAACAATCTATATAAAACATTAACTGCCTTATTTCTAATATACCTACACAATAAATTGATATACATAAATAATATATTCATGTCCGTAATGGTCGAGAGGTAGCGAGCGCGACTACCGATCAATAAGGCCTCGATTCAAAACCCAGGTCTGGTACCAGAGAACTTTTCTAGCTTGAGTGTTTAATTAAAATTGCAAATAGTAGTTTGTACTTGTGCCCCATGTATGACAAAAGGCTCACCATTTATCCCATTATGGGACGGAAACCTACTGGCGAAACGTGGGAGTATGCCACCCTGCTCTGGTCGGTTGGGCGATTTTCAACAACATAATGTCCGAACACAATCAACAAAACAACGTGGTGAGTGCTGAGACTACAATTCTTAATTTCATTAGCAGTTGCTAGTTGATTGTATTTAAAAGAACGAGCATTCACTCGGAGCACATTGTTCTCTTTCTTTATTCTTTCGAAGACTAAAAGCATAAGAAGATTACATTATCAAATATCAATAAACATATTGGGTATCTTTCAAACTAATTGAAATAACAACCAGCGGTACCAGAATTGCTAATGGCAGTATAGCGTTTGATTGAACTCATAAATATGTGGAAAAGACGTCCAGGCTGCAAACAATCGGGACTTGAGTGAAAATGGTAATGAGTCCAAAAATTAGTCGACAGATAAAGGGTTTGTGGGCAAGTACGTCACTAATACCTTTCGATACGTTGTCGAAAGTTTTGATTTGCTTGCAGTTCGTCAGCATCGCACTGGATATGATTTTTTGTTTTCAAAATGGCTATATTTGGTATATAATGTCTTACCATGCTTCAGTATGGATGGTCGAGGCGGAGGTTTGGTACCAAACTGAATTTTTTTATTACTGTCCAGAAATGTATACTTTGTATTGTAGAACCTTCCAAATTAGAAGAGACCTGAATGATTATTATCTGTATATATTAATCAAAAATGTATTTGAGACAAGATTGCTGGTAATGAATTTTATGGAATAAACGTTAAAATTTCAGTTTTCATTAAAGCATAAAAAGTGATACGATGCATCACACAATTAATATTAAATGTTATGTAATCATGGTTGTATTTTAATACAGAATTGATTTCATCGTTAATATACCTTACTTTGTATACACATAAATAAAAACTTCAGGATGACGGTGTTATTTGTAACGCCTCTTACGTATTAATGATTTTACGCTCCCGGTCACAACAACAGCTTTTTTTTTTAATTAACTTTAACAGTAGCCGATTACACACTCATTTGTAACATACTCTTAGTATCAGTAAGAGATGACTGTATTTAGAGGTATACATTTCTAACTTTATTGCAATTGTGACATTCCATATAAACATTCACAATATAAATGAATACGGTATTGTTGAACGCGATTGCCCGTTACGGTGAACAATTTGATTGTCCAAGAATGGATTATCAACGTTCTTTGTTTGAGATGGAGTGTTCCGACCTACATTTTAATATTCGAACCGTAGACTTATTGGGCGTAGCGAAAAATTGGTAGACAATGAAAATGGTGAATTGAATTTAATTGATTGTACAACTCGGAATAGCTTTCATTCGTAATACGCGAAATACAATCAGAAGCTTTAAGTTTCGTAATAAGTTTTACTGCTCCCACATTTCCTTTTGCCATACCACTTGGTCTTATACAATACTGTTCAATTAGTTCTTTTAAGACGGCAAGTTTTAAAGATTCAGAGGAACCAAAAAAAAAAAATACAACTGCTCTAATCCAAGTGGCTAACGTTTAAATAATATTCCACAAATATCACGATGAAACAATGGACCGGCGGTTTTGAGTGCAAAGGACATCATTTGCATAATCTTCACATTAGCATTTCTTATTGCTATGAATATTTATAGAAGGGCCAGTTAATCTTGGTGTTCATAAATGTGCACAGTAAAGTCTGATAAATATTTAAAACGTAACATCACGCCAACTATCCCCGAAGAGATAGGCGAGGAATGTAGAAGACTCCTACGTTTCACCAGTAACGTTTACGTCTCACATTTCGAGACTCCGCGCCACTAATAGAAAATTTAAAATATTTTAAATAAAAAAACCAGTAAAATCGCGGTTGATAATCCCCAAAGGGGTAAACAGAGGGATGTAATAGACGAATTAAAGAAACGAAAAATACTTCGCAATCTCTTTTGATAAATTGTTTTTTTCAATGCTATTACAATACTGGCTGTACGTAATAATTTTGAAAAAAAAAGGAAGCATTTTATCAAAGTCGATTCAATTACGAAATAGGTATGTGGTATTACATTTTATTTCGCTATCGTCTGTAAATGTACAAAGATTTGTCAATAACGTTAATTCATAATGTTAATAATCTCAAACCTATGAGCTTACTAACCACCTCACTCATTTCCGCCGGACGGAAAGCTGGCGTCCGGGAGCGAGACTTCTCGGAATATTGCTAGCTAACTTTCTCAAGGCTTCAGATGTGTAAGATAGTAGAAGGTGTAGAAAATTTCAAATACGCTTCCAGTAAATACAGAACTTGAAATCGCTATTAAATTCAATACAGAATAAACGTAAATTGACGTATTTTAAATAGTTAAGGCCCTTGTGCGAGTTACTATTCCTGTCCAAGCTTTTCATTACTTCTCAACATACCATCTTGTGTTTGATCGGCAATTCTTAATCGGAAAATATTCGTATCGGGACGGTGTCAGAACACAAAGCACAGCTTCTCACGCCACCTACACACCAGCGTACGCAGTGCGACAAGTTATGCCCTGCGATGCCCAGCCCACATGCTTGCGTGGGGATTATAAAAATATAAAAATGGTCAATAAAATAGGCAAATAATAGGCAAATATAAAAATGGTCTAGCTGTTTTACAGTACTATAATATCAGTGTCAGCAAATACTAAGTATCTGATCCTGACTATCAATTTTATACCTATAAATTAGACTTAATACCTATTAAGTATGTAAATATACCTAGATAAAATAAACCATTTAACATCAGTGTACCCGTAGCACTAGATTTTAGTTTCCGAGCATTCGGTTCAATAAAAAATTATAGGTCTTCCATAAATCCTACTGTTGTTTTTGGTGCAAACTCTTTTGGGTTTTTCGAAATATTGAACGGAACAGTTTTGTTATTTTTTTCAACGAAACGTTATTGAAGTTCACCGGTTGGAAATGCTATATGACATTAACTATATCCATTCCTAACAAAACCGAAGAGTAAGTAAATAAAAAAAAATTGCAAATCATCTTTATTTTCTGTGATAAGTTAACCAAAACCATGTGATGGCCATCACCTCGGCGAATATATGTACGGTCATCGTTCACCTTCCAGAGACCTTTAGAATTAAATAAAATATACATATGTAAGGATTCTTTAGAACAGCAAATACAAATAACACTGCTAATGTAATGTTACTTGTGTACTCTCCACAAGTTTCCTTTATATCGCTGTACAATTGGTACACTTGTGTAGATGCGAACAATGCAATTTACTTAGTGTTAATTAAATTAATTAATTAATCAATTAATACGCTTGTCTTATCAAAAGCCAATGGCTGTGTGGAATGACGTTTATGTATGATTCAACATTGAATAAACACGTTAGGGTTCTAATTGAATCAAAACCTTGTGATTTGTGAATTTAATATAAGTATCATTGGAATAATTGATATTGGTAAGACAGTCTCAGTAACCATGAACACACAATATAACATAGTTTAGAATAAAATATGTATAATCTCTATGTATTTGCATTGGTCCTATGATATATGTATTTATAGGTAGTAGAAGCCAACGGAGTTTTACCGCGTACGGGTTGAAGCTGTGAATAAATCAATTCGTTTATTCGTGTCTGCACAGGATATGTAAATCCGTTGATTGTATGTTTCACACCGATGTGCACGTGACTTTATTGCCGAGTAAAGAGTTTCTGTTAGAAGATTTCAAGGGTGGCTTTGTACCTACACTTCTCCTACCCGTAATCAGACTAAAATAAGTAAGTATATTTAATTTTGTAACTAAATATAAATTAATAAAGAACAACTTAATTTACGAATGGTCATGTGTGAAAATTTTTGGTAAAAAATAAATGTATAAAAGTTGACATCATTCTAGTAATCCCAGACGAGGCAGGCAGAGAAGTGTAGTACACTATTCGTGTTACCGCTTAAGTTTCCTTTCCTTCATTGAATGGGTAAAGAGCCTATTTCCATAGGCACACTCGGCATAAATAGACACATCGGTCCGCTACTAGAAATTTTAAGTTAGAAAATGCAAGAGCATCCTACCCGGGACTTGCACCTAGGACCTCTTGATCGGTAGTTGCGGAGTCAACCACTCGACTTACGAAGTCGTCAGTAAAAAAGTTTGTATGTATTATAAGTTTTTACAATGTATTTGTCGGGTACATGCAGTAAAAATCGTTAAGAAATATAATAAAGGTTTCACCTTATTGGATAACCTTCCAGTGTTAATAAAATTATTCTCACCTTTTTGTAAGAAAAGTACTTTGAAGCGTCGTCGATGTTTCACGAGCATTAATTTTTTATTCCTTAAATTGGCAATAACGAGCGCAAATAATACAACATAGTATTTTCTACCAATGCGATGAGGAAATATTGCTCTAGCCACTGAATCTTCTTAACTGCAACTGAAAATCTAATTTCTCATTGAAGTTAATAAAAACTGTAATTAATATTACATGAGAAAATTGTGCTTGATACAATCCAAGTATTTAGGATGTTTGACTGTGTTTTGTTACCTTTAGTTCCTTTCACACCGACGTTACCATCAGCGCGCTTATTTACATCCATGCAGATAGACACAGAGAGATTTATTCTCATCCGACTTGGATCCGTGAATAAATCAAGTCGCTTACTCGTATCCGCGGTTGATTTGTTACTTCGACTGATTGACCGCTCTTCGTTCTTGACGTTCACTTTTATTCCTTCTACGTACAAGCTCCGTATTACAATGTACGTGCAACCTCAAAGGCTTGCCCAAGTTTCGTCGCTGCAGGTGCTTCTAGTAAGTTCGTGTAAGCACTTAAGTCTGGTGTGAACTTTGCTTCCACCTGAATAATTCTAGTAAAATTCTTTTCTACTTGGTTTATTGTAACATAAAACTAAAGGTTAGGAATATTTTATGTTATTACTGTCACAACTCAACATCAAGGTAAACGTTCAAAACTATAATACAAGTTGGAAAGATACGAGATGGTAGACTTCACGTTTCTTAAAGAATATTGTGGATAACTTAAAGCTGTATAGGTTTCTTCTCGACGTTTTCGCTTATCGTTTCGTTTCAGCTCTTTATACTTAATCATTAATACAAAATCTATTTTACTACAATGAACAATATTTTTACATTGTAATATTATTGCCGTGTATATACTTTTACATCGAATGCTTTGCCTGAACCCTAAAAAATATTTTTTAGTTGCACAATGGCAACCATCAATTTAATTTTATCCGTCATATAATCAGCCGATTGCCTGATTTTAAGTTTAAAAAATTTTCGCTTCCACATGAGACCAGTACAACTCTGAAGAGCCCAAAATATAATGTACTTGTTCGACATTAAACGAATAACGAAAAAAAACAATGAGAACAAA
>DWEI01000343.1:0-23228 GCA_018245875.1 Mysoria ambigua | reverse complement strand
AGTATACGAACAATTATATATGAAGTGTTAGATATGAGAAATTATATAGTAATTTACTTTTTATCTCCAGTATCAAAATAGATATCTCACTACAGCTGGAGGCAATATGTACATTTTAAAATGCCATATTCTTTCGTTACTAGGTGCCTAACAGTACGTGTCTCTCACATACTCTGGCAACAGGAGTATAAGGCACAAGTTCTGATACTGAACAAAGTTCGAACTCGAATGCATATTACCAATTAACTTAAGGTCTTTGTTTAAACCAAATTTGTGGCAGCTACCCAGCGGAACGGAAGCTATAACTAAATGTTACACTGTGCAACATGAGTTTGGAGTTATGTTGCTCTGTTTGCATTGATGTTATAATTCAACTTTATAACAGATAAAGGTAATAATAAATAGTTGTAAAGTTCGTATTAATATTATGTAAATCATCATTTACATAATATTAATACGAATATAAATTAAATATTTTTTAGCGTCATTGATTCACTGATTCAATGTTGTAAATGTGGATTTGGAGCTTCATTTAAATGCCAAATAAATTCAAGTATCCAACTTTTTACTTCGATACATACTAACATGGACCTTTCTAGAGTGCTGGTGAAGTCATAAATCTTGAAAAGACAAAAAGCTGGCGAAAGACGACATCACATCTGCGAAATAATAAATTGATAAACGTACGGACGTACCCGGCCCTAGCGGTGTGTGAAATCGTATCCTACTTCAGAGCTGCGGAAAATAACATCGGGAACGTCATTACGCCCCGATCCGTTCCTGATATCCTGGTAAGTAGATGTGTTATTTGATGTCAGGGTGGCTCTGGTGTTTCCGCATCATAATTTACGGTGGATGTCTGTCTATGTGGCAACGATACCGTCGTAAGCCACTTGATCCTTGCGTTGTTGAACACAAAGCTCCTATGGAATGAGAACGCTAGACAACACTGTGGAACAGGTTTATCAGAATTTGCCAAGTATCGCGTGTTTATGATCACCACATATGCCATAAGAGGTCGTAAGCAACGGGTGATATGTGCGAGTGTACTTTACTCCTCTGCCTACCTCTTCGAGCATTACAGACGTGATTTTATATTTATTATGTTATGTACATAGTACTGATGTGTCCGGTGTGCACTGTATAGTCCACCTAAGTAATCGCCGATTACTGAAAAGTGGCTAGGTGTGACGAAAAAACCGGTGTCACTATTCGCTATAATACGACGCTTGCTGCGCTAGTAAGCAATAATCAGTCGGCTATGTTTATTGTATAATGGACAATAAATCACTATTCGGAATTCGTTTAACTTCAAATTCTCCCACAGTATTAGTAATATGGAATATTCAGCACGTGGTGCTCTGTCTACCCAGGAGTTACAATGATAAATAATAGCTTTTAATACTAGCTTTAAACATTGATTAATTACGTATCTGAACTGTAACAGGTTGATGATCATGGCCGAAAATTGATGGATTCTATACGTTGATTTTACAACATTGCGTTATAGTTTTTTCAAGCTGTGTATTTTTATTTAGGTAACGAATAATATTGTTTACACATTTATATGAACATATTAAATAAATTAAAGCATATTCAATTAAAACAAAATCGTTCCGTTTTAAAAAGACAACTTCTCTCAATTCGTGGTAAACTCCTCCGCGATATTGCACAGGAAATTCGCCAGCGTTAAAAATGTCCGCGCACAATGCAACATGATTGTCCCACACCTGCCATACGTTCTGTGCACAAAACGAAAGCGTGGCATTACGGCCACTTACCGAACGTGCCACAACACGGTGCGACGACATCCGCCAACACGGTGCAGTGCCTCGGGCCGTTGTACCAGCTACGGTGACGTGTTCACATTTGATGCAGAATTGTTGGAGCAACAGAATTCAAACCAAACCAGTTCAGACACTACACGATATCAGCCTATATCAGCCCACTGGTACACGTGCCTTACTAAAGGGGGCTTTTGTCTGTGGTCCCCGCGGCGGACGTGAAGGGGGGCGCTGAGACCGCGGCTTCTTGGACCGCCTAGGCTGCTCCCAACTGCGCTTCGAGCACTTACACCTGGACATCTACACGACGGCGTGCCGCGATTAGTTGGGCGCCAGCCGTTGATGTGCTCATTCATATGGAGTGAACCTTTATTTATATTATTCGTATTCACATAAATATACTGACATGCATACGAAATGGTAGAAACGATTCTTTGCATAGTGATAATGAAGGGCTAAGCAATCTGTTTGTGTCAAAACCCATTGTTGTGCGCTAATTCGAGATTAGGTCTTTGTTTCGGAGCAAATAAACAGTAATCAGAATAACTTTTAATTTCCAGATGTAACTCTAACATTCAGCTTTGTTGTTACCGTATTAAGATGACTCAGGAAGTTACAAGCCCTGGGGATTTCCAGCACTCGCCAAACTTTGCCAATAACAACCTTACCCATAATGAAACTGCGCAATATTTGAGATACAATAAGAAATCCTTACTACTGCTCATCTCTGGTGCGATTATGTACATCTTGTGAAAGACAATATAATCATAATGATTATTATCATCATTACCTATAACATCATCAGATATTTAATAATATCACTATTGGACCACAGTTCTTCTCTCAGTATTAACGCAAATTAGGTAGGTAAATGATTATAAATCACATCTATCACATTTAGTTCGCAACATATCGTATAACATCAAAATATCGGGAAACTAGCAAGATCCGATAATCCGATAATGTAGCTAATTATGCGATATAATTCAGCAGAGAGCTGATTAGTTTGTTGGTACGCTGTCGGAGGTGACCCGTTAGTAACACGACAGGCGACGCATTTTCACATGTAAAACCACTAAATACTTTTCAAACATTCGTTAGCTTTTCTACTTAGTCTTAACTCAGAATGAGTAGGATTATATACGGCCACAGTCTGCCACGCTGCTCCAGTGTCGTTTGACAGACGGTCATAATTTTGTATTTCGTATACAGTTTGAAAAAACAAATGTAAAGATTTTGTCAAAGCTAAATATAAATTCAAGGTATTATTAAAATTGGTGCACTTTATTACTTCACACACTAACCGAGTTCCGAGTATTCATTAGATAGAGCATGTTTTAAATAACTTCAAGGTGACGTCGTCAATATGCAAAACATTTAAAAGTAGTATTGAATAAACGATCATTTATATGTAAATAAAATATATAACGTACATATTGACTCGTTGATTAATTAGGGGGTAGGCAAAACTAAACAAATTCACTGGTTACAAAAGCTTCAAAAAACCTTCTGAAAACTTTTATCAGTTAAGCGACATATTCATTATTAATTACAAAAACACCAGGGAAGCTGAAGTATATTGACGAGAAGATCGTCTTATAACCTTCGTACAGATAGAAACTAATGATACTATTCGGATCCCATTATTTATTTATATATTCACTATCCTTCATCATAGCGTCACGCCGACAGATGGGTAAGCAAAGAACACCGTGAGTCAAAATATGTATGCTGCTATCAGCATACATATTTTGCCTATCAGCATACATAGGCCTATGCCTGACCTGCTTCACCGATATTTCTAAGCAGACATTTGGACCGTGTTTTTGCATAATCCTTGAACGTAAATACACAATTTACCAACGACACCGAAAACAGTAACGGCCCATTACAAAAACTATTAAAAACGCCGACTTCAACTGCGAGGTGATCAGTTGACTTCGCGGAACACATTAGACTTTCGACAATGGTGTTCCTTGTAAGTCTAAATGGTCCATTTAGTCAGTGTTACTCAAATTCTTGTAATGTTATCGCGTAACTTATCTTGACACGCAGTTTTAACAATGACGTAACAATTTTGAATGTGCGTATGATAAAACAAAATGAGAAGTTATTTACTTACCATTAATGAGCCAAATCATAATTTAAAAACTAATAGTTATATTTTTCTTATAGTTAGTTAATGTTTTCGCCTTCATGCTTTGCGTTCACGTAACATTACAGCGGTAATCCCCGAACAGGTAAGCAGAGGAGTGTATTTTACTCCCACATTTCACCGCATCCGGTTACGTCTCACTATGGGATAGATGATAAATCTATTACCACATACCGGGCACAAATCCAGATTTACGAGCCAGTGCTAGAGAATTTAAATTAGACAAATACAATAGTGTACGACCCGGGAATTGAACCCAGGACCTCTAGATCGGCAGCAGCGCTTGCAAGAACACGACCGACGAGACAGTCAACAACAAAACGTGACATGTATGTATATTCGAAATACAAAAGTTAACGTCATTATTCGGTTACTACCGGATTAGTCATGCTGAGATTATGACCCGAATCCATACAAAAGCGTACCTAAAATTATATTCTAATTATAAGGTTTCCACTGTGTGTATGTGAAAGTCCACGATCAATATGATGTTTATCATAACTATATCATCATGCCAGGCGCCGTACGGGATAAGCATAGGGTATCAAATCAATATCAAATATTTACACGACTGAAATGCTTCTGTAAGTATCGATCTTCTGATTCATTTATATGCTGCGCAGAAACTAAGGGCTATTCTTATAATAATTCCGCAAGATATGTATGTATAGAAGATATGTATGAAAAGATATGGTCTTTGTCTACATTTGAGTGTCAATAAGGAAATTGTGGTATCGTAAAGATTAATGTACTTATTCTTCAACTGAACTGGTAGCTAAATGATGAAGCGCCTTATTGGAGAGTTTGGTATTTATATCACATACGTTTTGTTTTTTTTTTGTTTCTCTCTAAGGGCATAACTATTATGATATTCAAATATTTATCATCACCGCCATCATCATCATCATCAGTTGTCCATCGTTCTACTGTTGGCTACGTGTCCCCGCTCAGATTGTGACAATGGAAATATTAGTTCATTGGAATATTGAAAATTTTAACACTTTACTAGGTTTTTTACTAGTGTTATTTAAAACTAAAACTCAATACGCTCGCAATTGGAACAGCTAACGAATTTGATTGCATGCAGGAACACATTAAATCTGATATAATATTTATACGACCAATTAAAATACTCTGTGAGTTACATAACCGTGTTTGTTACACTACTAAATCAGATCGTGGACTAGCTAACGGGCTATCTTTCGTGATAGACGATACACAGGAACGGCAAAATACATTATAAACCATGGTTTTCAATGTCTCAATAATTACATTCTTGTGCACGTGTCACCTCTCGCAACGACAGGGTTGTCATTACACCGTCACGCCAAGTCCCTTACAAGATAAACAGACAGCACCCACCGTCACACGTCTCAATCGTTATAAACTGAAATCAGTGATAGTAGAGGAGTAATATGTACGTAACTTAAATATTAGTTTTATAATTCGTCGACCGTTCGCGTTAAGTCGGAATCCGGTCAACAGCGTGACGAAGTGGATTATGGAGGATAATGAAGCTTAACGACCGTCAGATATTTTATCGATATTCAGGGTATGACCAAAGAGCACTTGGAATTTATTAGCTCGGTCATTTGTACACGTTTATTATTATTACAGCATCACGATAAGTCCATTATTGGGTAGGCAGAGAAAACCACGTGCAGAGTACTTGTATCCTTATAGACCTCAAATTCGTTCATTCTTTCAGCTAAAAAAGATACATAGTTTCATCATCTTGATCCAGTCCTGATTCCCTTTACCGATTCAGCTAGTTCTATTGGACCTTTTTAATGTTCTCCAAAATTTCACTCCAAAATTTTCTACGGCAGAACAACGGTTGCCATGTCACCTAGTCTAAAAACGAATTTCTGAAGTGTTTTTACTCTCTAAAATTATCTTTGAAAACATAGAACATCTCATTTGATCATCGCGCTATCGACTTACGAGCTCAGTCGACTTCAACGAATTTTTTCACACTTGATCTATGTCAAATCTCCAGACCGACGGAGCACAAATTGTCTGCCCATTCAACAATAACATTGCCCGCTAAACTCGATCCATTCTCGGTAAAAACGTTTACAACGAGGCCGCAGACGTTTTATCATGTTTAAACATGCACTTAGCGGAACTTAGGAAATGCTAATGCATGATTCGTTTCTGCGGACACGGCTTCCGCGGCCGGTGAAAATGTTTTTGTTGCTTGCGTCCAACTCTTTAATAGATTACTTTCTATTCATTATTTCGTTATTTTTTTTCTTCTCATCTTTAACAAACACCTTTTTGTGGACGAGTTTATTTTTTATCCAATCCGAAAAGAGAGTTACCGATGTTAATTTAGTCAGGTGAATTTTTGGAGTGTTTTACTTTCATTTTTTTATAACAGGTACCGATTGAATGAATGTTTGATTCAATTTGTGTAGTGTGTCATTAAATATCTCGTCCCAAGATGTCCCACTCCACTCACGGTTATCTGATATTATTTGAACTGGTGCTATGATAACCAGGCTCCTGATAGAAAATAATATAATAGACCCATATAGACATTTCTTCACACTCGGACAAATTAAAATAACAATTAAAATATATGTACTGAGAGAACCAAAAACAAATGGGGCGGATTCAGTGGTCAGACTCAAGAACTTGTCCAACCAACAGGTCAGACATACAGGAGCGTCTTGGAAAAAGTAATTAAATTAGAATAATCAGCAATGGATTAGACAGTATTGATTTGTGATGATATGATCATATTGCTGAAGGTGATGTCATTTATTAAGCTAAGTGTTTAGTAAACCTAGTATAACACGACTTACAAAAGCCAGAAATAATAAAATTACGTTCACCGATAACCCAGAAAAAGTTGTGAAAACGGATTAACAACTCTAACGAACAACGTCAAATGTACATCAGGATTTTTTAGCACTTAACTTTTTGATTTTCATTCAAATACTAAAACTATAACAAGAAAATGTCACTCTTTATCTCTCAAAAAGATTAGAGTGTCACAATCATCTTACTCGACACAAAAGATTGAAGACAACAAAATATTTTCCCCCGACTCTCATTTAGGTCAACAGCCGACAACTTTTACAATATGATGTGGACGACGAGACGTTTTCACTTCCCGATTATAAAATTTCCATGCGGTTCTGCTCCAATACCCCCCCATCTTGGATCCGTCGGCTCCACGCAGCAACAGATGTGCGTACGCGCAGCGATTCAAAAGGTCTTTGTTGCAGGCTGATGCACACGCTATTGTTGCACAAGCACGCACTCCGCTTGCGTAACGTGAAAGGTATTAATTAGTTACAGAGCACGCACTAACGGCCGCCGGCCATATTTTGGTCTGAGCTTGAGACGCCTAATGTCGCCTAATATTACCTAATCCCGTTCGACTTATTCGATGATGCTGTAAAACTGCGATAAACTTATCGACAAAAATTTAACTCAGGTTTGTAATAACGACATCATTTTAACGCCAGATATCAACCGGTCTTTGATTCTTCTTCGTCTTGTCAAGTACGACTAGATTTTTTAAAAGTACGTCTAAAAAGTGTAAAAACTGAAATACTTGTACTTACCTAATTAATAACGAATAATTGGATTGAAATCAGCAAATACATTTCGGTTAAATTTAGCTACTTCATACACTCTATTGTCATGCTTATTTTGCATAGGAGTAGAGAGATTTCTAATTACCACCTGCTACGATTAAGTCCAATATAATTGGAATTTTCTAAATAAAGTTATTTCTCGGTAGCAAATAATTGAGCATTTGTTGTATACGTTGGAAATGCCTCCGCGATGACGTCAGAGCGTATTGTTACCGTCAATACTATACGCACATGTGTCTACGCACACACACATGCGCAAAAGAGGCACACACGCTCACACTTCGTTATCAGTTTTCCTTGACTAACGAGCGGGGACCATTGTGTGCCATTCACCGGATTAACTGTTTTGAAAAACTCGATTTCACGAATGTGATAAGCCAAGATTACGGTAATTTAATATTTCCGTAAGGTTTTACATTTTGTGATTAAAGACATTACGAATAACGTTATATTTGGAGAATTATATTGTATTACGTAAGTTTACGTCTGTGATCGCTGTAGAGGTTGGCAGAGGAATGTAGAACACTCCCACGTTTCACCAGGTACGTTTACGTCCCACTATGGAATAGGTGGTGAACCTATATTACAAAGAATTATATGTATGGAATTTTTTATAGAATTTTTACTGGCATATAATATAAAATGACTTCATCAAAACAATGATCATTTCCGAAAAGTCTAAAGTACACGACGCGCTCATCGTGACATGCGCGATCTTGCAATCGCACCGCTGTGAATCGTGCGTTTCAAAGCTCACGTTTCAACAAGGCCGTTTCAAACGATAAGTAAGATGTTAAAAATTAAACACAAAATAAGGGCTTCCCTTTTTCCTTCGGTAATCGTCAAAATTGACAATCGTAGAACAAAAATAGTATACGATCAAGGAAACCACTGAGGGCTCTTTCTTGCATTCTTTTTTTCTGGCTTTCTTTTCTCAAAACCCAACGACAGCTAAAAAAATCTGTGTAGCCATTTTTTTTTGTCGAAATCGAGCTCCCACAGTACAGAGACAGTATATATTCAGTACAGTATATCGTATTACAAAAACGAACCTACCCGCATCCTGTTCTCTAAATAGAGTGCCGTCCTCTTCTATGAAACGAGCCCGGCTAACGGCGTCCGATCAAAATAACCGGTGATTTTAGTGATACGAATACAACTTCGCCATGATCCAGCTGAACATTTAAGTGCCCAGGGTATGATGCCGGTGGAATTATTATTTTTATATTTAACTGCGCTCGTGGACCATACATGTTATTGTATTCATAAAAATAATTATTTTTATGACATTATGTAAGGAACAGATTATACGATTGGTGTTACAACACATCATCTCGCCAAATCCCGTACTGTGTGGGCAGAGAGCATGGAATGCCAAACACCATCCTTATATATCTGAGGTGCTTCTTCCACACTAATCTCATTTCGGCGACTTCTGTCTTCTCCATTCAGCCTGTATCCTGTTTGTTAAGATAGGTAAATCTGTCTCTTGTATCCACGCCGCTTCTTCCTCATAGCTAAGCATTTTCCGAAGCGGTGGCAGAATTAACAGGTTATTTTAATTTAGTATCACATCTCTCCTACCACCGTTTAGGAATCGGAGATGCTACAATTTAGCCAACAGCAAGATGACGTAAACATTTTACACGCAATAAATAACTCAAAAACATAATATGTAAACTGAATTAAATAATTCGATTAATTTTATGACTTGTATTTACATATAATAGAAACACGGCTTCGACGCTCTTATCACTGCCAACGAGTGTTTCGTCTTGCAGCGAAACAAAGTACCAGAGCTGCTACCGCGCGGTCCAGCGGTCGGTATCCCGACGTTTCGAGACGTAAATGTATAAGTCCGATTACAACAGTCCACTTCCGATTGTACTTCTATTGTTGTGTAGCGATAACGCCGAGCCGACAATTTTAACCTGAATATTGTTAGAGTGTTTTGTTCGTGATTCGTATATTGTGTTAAAGTAACCCCTCAGAGGAGGCCGACCTCCAACTGTGCACTGCAATAATCGATATAATGATGTGCATAATGATGATGAAAAATACACAGTACTAGAAACGGATTTCGTATTTCTGCCCAATGTGTATCCTATTTCATTACACGTATAATTGACAAATTACAGTAATAATACATTGATAGCGAAATACGAGTATGATACTATGTTAATAAACTAGATACTAATTATAACATCCGGTTTCGAAAATGATGGATTTGACTAAAAATATCGCTCACGTCTTTGTCCTACAGACCCACAAGTGATTTTTCGAAAATCAGCTCCAAAATTCCTCTCTTAATGCTCTATTAAGTCTAGTAAATGATATCAGATCAAAATATTATTTCTAGAATCAGCATTTTCGACTACATGTTGATCAGTCTGTCATTTAGTAGGTTACTGTCAATCAGCCTGTTTTATTTTATATATAAGATAAACAAACATAAGCATATATACTTCATTATAAATATATATTGATTTCAATAAAACGGACTATGTTTTTCTGCCTATGGTCTCTATAAAAGTATACAGATCTATATGTATGTATAATGTCCCGCTCGCACAACTATTCTTATTGTACATCTATCTCTGTCTGCATTCAAAACTTTCTAATATTGTACTTCAAAAGGACGCAGTAATCTTGACTGCTTATCGTTTAAAAATAAACGAAGTATCATCCATATGTGTATTTTCAAACGGTATGAGCCGTTTATTACCAACCTACCAATTACCATAGACAATAAAGTAAATGGATTCATAAACCATTCCACTTATTTCCAAGTTCAACTTACGTTTAGTGATTATTATATTAATAGTGGTCTAACGTCACGCCAGGTTCCACACGAGGTATGTGTGCACGGTAGAAAAGCACGATATGCGAAATAATGTTTAACTTAATTTAATTTTGAAAAGTTTAATTTACAAAATACATTTTAATTCATAAAGTATTGACATTCCATACTAAAATTAGAGCTACATAACCGAATATATGACGGACATATTGATTATGCGTGTCACTGTCAATAAAATTCGTACGGTCTTAAGAAAAATACACGTCATGCCACGGACGGTGCTATTTCAAGCAGATATGCCGTTAAAAACACCAGTAACGATTTGGTGGGTAACCGAATCGTATGTAATGAAATAACACAAATTATACAATTAAGTGTAATTGAACTCAAAAGTAACGTGAATGCGCGATGCATCACATTTATATCACGTTAACTCATCGCGATGGAAAGTACTAATTTACAGTTCAGTGACATTGTATATAAGTAACTGGGCACATGTAATTAAATTTAATATTATCACTACCCTATATGTCAATACAAATATGAAACAAATGCATATAGAGATTATGCAGTGCTTGTATTATTGTCGGTCCAATATATGTCTTAATAGATATGATAGTCATATTTATTGTAAACACTTTTATCTCATGCTCCCATTATACTTACTTATTGTATCGGAAAACCAAGGTTTAAATTGTCTTGTTACGTTCGCTTATCAATATGATTAACATTTTTTTTAATAAGTTATTCGATAAGGAACTCAAAATTATACTATGTGCCACGACTACGGAGTTTTTCATGTGAACAATGTTATTGGTTGCTTTGATGGTGTAGTGATTGGCAGCAAAACTGCTGAGCAAGTGGCTCTAGATTAGAAACCCGGGTCGGGCAAAGTATAAATTATATCAAATTAGTTTCTATAAAAATAGATCTCATTGTATAATATTATATAATAATATAATACTATATGATGGATATTAATTTAATATTCTAACCTATTAAATTAATAATAACAGAAGCTATATAAAACATATTACGCAACGGCTTTTACACATAACTTCAACATAAGTTATCTCTTGGCTGAATTGTGTAAGTCACATGTTGTTCCCAATAAAAAAAACATGCAACGCCCTCCGCCCACGTTTAAACGTCTCGCAGGTGGCTTAAATCAACATAACTTCGTTTGTTTGTACTTCGAAAAAGTTTTTAGACCCACGAAATTTCAAAACCCCAAGTTATACCGAAAATAAACCGCCTAGAGAGTTCATTAAATAAAATTACAGTCTCGTGTGGAAAAAATTGTAAGTAATAAAACATTTCTTTCTTAAATGCCAGCTAGTAGATAGGTAGGTAGGCGTAGGTAAGATGAGTTTGAAAGTGGAATGAATGGAAATGAGAATTATTCCGTAACGACTTGGTCATTATTATCTATGGACTATTAAAATAAACATTAAAACCAAATTATGTTTTCATATCTCTACAGATTGTTCAACTCATAATGTAGTTCGGATAAAAAATATGTTATTTCTGTCTGAGAACAAAATGGTCTACTACAATTTTCTATTTTTATAGCAGATGTACTATAAGCAGCAAGTTTTATCAGAATATTGATAATATAAACATTCTGTGTTTGTATTTCGTACGCCAAAAATCGTAAGAAACCAAATATGTAAATATATTATGATGCCTTGTGCAAGGTAATTACGATGATAACGATGCTTCAGCTCGACCTTGGACAATGTTTTATCAGTCTGCACACAAGCACAAGTTGGTTTTGCCTGTTTGCGATGCTATGAATCTTTAGACAAACAAACCATTTATTAGTCAATGTCAGTCGAAACCTGACATATTTTTTCTGTTGGTCTGTAGGTGGCGGGAGAACCGGCTTGACGGGGAACGAGTCAACAGGTATAGGGCACTGACCTACAGTCGCCGATGCATAGTATGAATGGCACCATCGACGTTCGGAATGGCCAGAATGGGTGCAAAAGTTAATGAATTATTGATTACTGAACGAAAGACCATGCAATAAAAACGCTTAGAAACTGCTGTTCACACAGGATTTAAAGTTCGATTTAAAAAAATATTTCAAATTTAATTGTCGTTTTGTCTACATTTGATTATTGTAGATTGTAAACATTATTGATTCTGCCCATTTGCATACATAAAAAATACAATCACGTACCTATAATGTAAACACTCAAGTGTAACCAATATGTGCATAATAAACAGTAGCTCCTCGAGAACCGCGTCTGCATCTAGATATAATAATGCAGTTAACAAACAACGGGACTTTTGAGTGAAAGAAGTATTATTTCGGTAGCAATAATAATAAAAGATCAGGCCACTGTGAAGATAACTGTAGTTTAAAGAGTAACTAACAATAAGTAGGTAATCCAACCAAAATGCCACTCACCTTCTCGCAACCGCACGCGAAACGCTTCGTTTCGAGCTAGTCGTGAGTCGCCCGTGTCCTTATGAACTTAACAAAGGTCTACTTTCACCGGTAGGCCAGCCCAAAGAATCAACTTTACCATATACGGGCCCTCTCTCGCCATGCGCGACTTATTACGCGCTTTTTGTCGAACGAAACAGTAACGTTCAACTTAAACGGTAAACAGCTATCGCAAGAACCATAGCACTTCACAACACTACTATTTAATCACTTAAACGCACCGCACTGTTACAGTTAGTAGTAAAGTTTTTATAATCAAAGGGCCGCAACAGAGAAAAGTTGTGAAACTTTACGGATGTCGTTTGAGTTCGTAGGTACGCGACAACACGTCACCACGGGACGATGCCGGCTCGCGAATGGCGGATGGCGGTTCTCGCGCCGGTCTCCGATCGCGAGAACAAAACGAAATAGGAGCGAAGCTCGGGCAACAGAGCGTTCACTAATACACGCGCCAGAGAGAGACAGACATGGCACCGTTCACCAATGGCCACCAACCCTTGGCCCCGGCCGCGTGCAAAATTCAAAACTTAGTAAAACACCTGCCTTTTACTTAAAATATTTATTTTACCAAACATCGTGCATTAGCACAATGTATATAAGCACAAAGTGTGTAATAAATTGATTTAGAGAAAGAATGACTAAATAATAAAACAGCACAATAGACATAATTTGCGTATAAAATAAAAAATACGATACAAAACTAAAACCTATAATATAACGTTTTCTACGGTAATAAAAAATATTTTATACAATAATTAACATTAAATTGCGTTCTAAATTCAAATGTAATAAAGTGCATGGCTTTATTTATTCTATATTTATATTCTTTTCATCAGAATGGGAATCATTTTTCATCTGAATTTCGTTAATAGTCGCCATGTGATACTGGTTCCCCAGCGTTCCCTTTCTAAGGGACTGAGTGCTTATTCTATACACATAGTGTGATAGCTAATGAGATTTTGCCACAACTTGATTCAAGATGAACACATTTAGGGTGGCCACACTTCTAACAATAAATAGATTCTACTTGCAAGTATTTATAAACCACCAATAAGTTCATAATTATAACCGAATTTACTACAAAGTTAATGGCAAACGATACAAATTAAATAGTTTTTAGTGATGTTAGTCGCGGCTGGGTTTACTGGGTTTCGTATACTGTGAATTAGTTTACGACATTATAATTCGCCGGAAACTTTAGAAAGCGTTATGTGAAGTTTCCATCAAACCAACGAACTTTGGTTACCCTGAGCCCCTCAAGAACAACTTACACTGAGACTGTTAAAAGACTCAGTGTCTTCTAGCAGCTGGAGCAAACATAGCTGATTGCCTAAACTAGGCAGACCTTAGGGAAGTGAATTTAGAACGCAAAAAAATGTGTAATTTTATCATCATAAAGCCCATTGATAAATTTGTGATTTTACGAATAAATAAAAAATAATTATAACAGATATAACTATTTGTAGTAAAAAATTACATACGATTTGTCATTATTTATAGCATAAATATATGAACAGCTTCCTATGACAAACGTTAACCTATTATCACAGAAAGCCCTAAATAGATCAATGTATATTTAACTAGTCACTTCATAACAAATGCATTAATAACTGTGATATTGTTTCTAAGTTGTGGTTTCAATTATAAGCATAGCATATTCAACATTCCTGCTATAATAATTATTTTACATAAGATTGATAAGAGTCCAAAATATTGCCAATAAAAAGTGAAGTTCTATTATTTTGTCAATATCCTCAAAATAGATTTGAAAGTAGTATGAAAGTAAATTTCACACAAAAAAATTATTATCAACTCTCACCATTCTACTATTTGACAAAGGTATCTACATCTTTGTAGAAGAGAGCAGCTTAAGGTAGACTACAAACTACCATATTGGTCCAGAAGAGGTAAGAAATATTTACGGATATTAGACAAAATCAATAATAATGATTAACATTTCAATATCCTATTTTTTTTTACTGTTATAAACCAAACAATTTTATATTTATGTATGTGTTGGGTGTTCAAACTACAGACCAAGAAAATAGAAGTTTGACTTTCAAACCATTAGACTAATTGATAACTAAGTGATAACTCATTATTTAACAAGACTATTTATTTTAATTAGCCCCTCTTTGTTCGAGTATGGAATAAAACCAGACTAAAGTATTAATTTGTAAATCTTTGAACCTACTGTTAATTTTTGAACTTACTGTTAGTTTTTGATGCAAATGAATGAAAAAGCGCAGTTTTTAAAGTACAGTATTTTTTGAATTAAATTTGACAGCATACATTAGTGGAGGCTCTCCGTATAAAACATCTAATTGTCAGTCTACTTATCTTTACAGTAGATACATTTCATTAAAAACGGAATTGACTAAACATGAAAATCTACATAACAATGGATTTCACACAGCAGTAGATTATATTAATAACAACATTTTTTACACACTTTTCATTATCATAAATAAAGTAACTTCACATCAGTAATTCCTGAACATTCCTCTTCCTACCCATTCCTGGTACACTCCAATGTTTCACAAGTTACAATTACATCCCACTATGATATCATCACCTATATAGGTAGGTGAGCCTATTCACAAACACTGGGCATATTTCCAGATTCTGAGCCATTATTACAAAATCTAAATTTGAAAACGTTTTTTTATGTAAGTTTAAAAAGTCCACTAGTGCCTGACCTGGTATTGGGAAATTGGGACCTCCCAAATGACAGTCACACTTGCAACCAACACAACCAAGGATGTTTCAGGAGTCTTAATTAATTATAATTTCCAAAAGTACTGTTATTATTTGTTTACTAAAACATAACAATGTAACTCAACTTCACGCCTTTAATTCCCAAAGAGATAGACAGAGGAATGCAGAACACTCCCATGTTTCACAGGTTACATTTATGTCCCATTATAGAATAGATGTTGAGCCTATTGCGATGCAACAGGCATATATCTAGACTCTGAACCACTACTAGAAAATATAAATTAATAAATTTTTGTAGTGTTCAACACGGGACACCCGATCGGTAGTCACACTTGCAACCAACATTACCAACGAAGCAGTCAAAAGTTACTAAAACATTTGTAAAATTAGTCTATAAATGAGCAAATAGAGAGGTGTGTGCTGGCTGGGATAATAAACCCCAGATCCATATATCATAGGAAATACCTCATCCTCAGCCACAATAAATAGTAATTCAAGGATGATTTCATCAGCAAATAATGGATTTTTACACAATATGTATAGAAGATATTATATTAGATAAACTGACAACACTGGCAATATAAGAGTTGCCAGCTTTACCTGTTTTAATAGGCACTTATTCTAAGAACATCAGTTTAAAACTTAAAAATCTAAAGATCAACTTGTAAATTTACACAAACTGAACACAATTTGTAGTTACAAGATAAGTCTTAAACATACACTTAACACATAAAACTCAACAATATAAATGTTTTCTGCCTTACCTCTCACTCTGTCACACATCCAATGAGAGTGTGCGCTAGGCATATAATTGGATTAATTGTGAATCCTTGAGACAAAAAAAACAGAGCAATGTAGTCTGAAAGTACACTTTTATATATAACCTTTTTCTTGTTCTAAATTCAATTGACATAAGGTTTAAAATATGTCAGTACATGTGTGTTGCCATTACATTTTTTTGTAATCCATCACCAAAACTGTTTGTAGGAACTAATTTCAAAACATAAAGTAATTTATTTGCAAATATAACAAAATGTATATTTAAGGCTTGTCTATTATAATACATATATCATGATTTAAACAGATCTATTAGAACATTGTAATGTCACTGTAAATGAACATTGTAATTGTAATGTCATATTGCATTATTAGTCCAATAATTTTTATGTGGATTATTAAAAAGAAACATTTTACTAGTGGTTAAAGTGGTGGTTGTGATTTCCAAAATGCATTTTTTACATTCAAAACTATAGTATTTATGAAACTAATAATTATATAAATACCTCCTATAATTGAAAATAGTCTTAACATAAATTGCAACAAGTTTTCCCTCTCTTGATATACATGTATTTTTAATGCAGCCATATCATATTTAAAAAATATTCCGGGGACCCCATGGGAGCCCCGAGCATGACTTATGGGCCTTTCTAACTCTTTGACAGAATACTGGAATGTTTTTATTGACTCAAATGTAGTATCCACATCAGTTGGAACAACTTCAATGAAATATTGGTACAACATACTGTCATGATTGGTTATCTTCTCTTCTCCCTCCAAAGGATATATAATACCATTTGCAGGACTTCCGAAACTCAATCTATGTATTCTGTGACTAAAGTTCTGTGTGGTATCATCGAATAACATGTTCAGGTGTATATGCCCTCTAGGTAAATGTAGACTTTTCCCAGCTGTAATATGAAAGTTTCCAGCTACTTTGTTAAGTGTGAGCACACCATGAAGCCTACAGGCATCGGGTTTTCTATTTGGTTTGTTCTTACGAGGTGGTATCGTGGCTCTAACGGACCCATGCCCTTTCTTCCATAGCAACTGCCAAATGGAATGATATTCTTCTCTTAAATAAGAGTTTAAATACATAACCGCTTCGAAGGAATCCCGTTGCTCCTGTGTCAGTTCAAACCACGTGTCTTCTTCTTGTAACTCACCGAAGCCGAATACACTTTGAGACGTGGAATCTAGTATATCAGCACCAATGTTCAAGCACGGCATAGCAATTGTTATATCTATATTTATTCTCAATTTTTCGTCCATATCAGTGTCGGGAGTAAATTTAAACACTAAATTACTGTCCAAAAAATAACTAACTTCACTGTAAACTAGACACATAACTATTAAAAAAGTAATGAGTGAAAATGTTCCGCCTAATATTGTACTGTCCACGTATTCTTCCGGCACTTTTGGGAAGGCGTCAAACTCTTTCACCTTCTCTAATACCATCTTCTTACCCCTGTACCTGATCATTGTAATATTGTGGTTTATTATCTATATCACAAGATTCTCAAGTGTTACGAACATTTAAAACCGTCGAGTTCGTCGACGTGTTTATAAGCGGCTTGACACATTTGATATTTGACACATTTCCTTTCGGCATGCTGACACATTAGTTTTTTTATGATTAAAGATACAAAGGATTTATCCCTTCATAACTTTACTATTAAAATTCAGGAATTCATAACTAATTTCATCATAATTATTCATGATAACTTTGAGTAAATTTTAGGTTTTATGTAAATAAACACAGTTTCCACCGCGACCTTACTGCAATCGGGAGTAGCCCATGAAGAAGGTACTCGTATAAGTTTGAACTAGTTACGTCGGAAACAAATGTGAACTAGCTGGCTTTAGACGTAACAATGTGTAACCTATAAAACATCTAACAATTAAATACTATAAATACTTAATGACCTTCAATGCATCATTGTTCCTATTGGTTACAAATGCAACTAACGATCTTACCGATTTTTTTCTAATTGTCCGAATGCTGTTGACCCTAATGGCCTCTACAGCTTCACCGAGTTTTGTGGCGAGCCAGAGTGGCTCAGTAAGGAAATTCTACCGATCGTCAATCTTGTGTTGAAATTAGGGACGTTCGATATAAATCGATGCATCAAAAACATCAATATTTACATTATATTTACGTGGTTGTATAGTGTGTATCATATTAAAACCTAAGTCTTGATCTATAATCAGAGCTAAGTTTGTCTTGCAACATATATTTTTCAATTTTTCTGCTTATCGATGCTGAAAGTATAATAGAAAATAAATTATTGCAACAATTTATAGATATATATAGATATTTGGCACTCAGTGCTTTACCCCGTTAGGGACCTGGCGTGAGATATGTATGTATAGATAGATATTTCAAGAAACATCGGAACGGGTAGTAAAATATATATAATAAAAAATGTTCTTGAACACCTATTATTATCATTTTAAATAAGCTTATTATTTAATAATTCAGCCATGAATATATCCTTTATAGGAGGGCTGTACGTGAACGTAACGTAAATACGTAATTTAATTTTAATAAATATAGTGTCAAAGTAAATTCAACGTCAAAACCCGACAGTTTGACTTGATAACTGTGAAGTTGTATCCGATCGTGAAAATCACTGACACTGTGAATTGCGATTTTTCTATTTATATCGGCAATAATTTAACAAAATATTTATGCAGTCGGACGGCGAGGAATGTCTACTGCATTCATGCTTCGGCTCACTAAAGAGCGCAGTCATGGGTTGCTGTTACAGTATTTGCCACAAAGAGACCGATCCACAGGTAATTAGATGATTAATACGTGTAAATTTAATTTAAAATGAATGTTAAATAGACATTTTGGTTTCTCGGTACTACGTTGTTCCATATGTGTGAACTTTAGACACGTAGAAAGTGTCACATCACATTAATTCTGTACATGACAGTGATTACTAGGCTAATACAGCTATACCTACAGCTAGCTCCACAGTTCGATGCGAAATAACAGATAACATTGTTCCCGGTTGTCTGTACCATTATCTATACGACCGTTTAATAGCTATTGGGAAATGTGTGTTTATCATATTATATTGAACTTTTATGATACAATTATTATTTTAATTTGCAGTACTGTTGGTTTGATTGATAAACAATACTAAATAATCATTTATAAGTTACGGCTTTCATTGTTTTGTTCTCTGTAACTATTGTTATCATTATGGTTAGGTGTTTCTGTTACATTATAACAAAATTTTTTGTTTCCAATGTAAGTATTATGAACATAATTTTATTTCAATGTTTTATAAGTATATCACTAGTTCTTTACTGTACTTGAATATTGTCACAATACACATTTCTGTTTGCATTGTACCTGTTTTAAGTAACTTTGTGTATTTTACTATGGTATATGATATATGTAACATGTTTAATGTTAAACTATAGGTTTTTCTGCTGTCTTATTTACTTAATTTAAAAGGGGTGCATGAAAGTACCTTCCTCGACTATGTCTGTGTGTCTGCGACTATGCCTAATAAAGAACATACACTGCCTGGACATTGTGACTAAGCCTTTCACCACAATGGCTGATCACTCACACTCGGACATTGACTCGATGAAAAAGATGAATGAGTTAAGTTAAAATTATGATCACAAAATTTAAGATCAAGTGGAATTGCTTGTGGTACTGGTCAAGTGGTTAAAGATATGATTCCTGCAAGAGTCATTCTGGGTTCAGTCCTGGGTTGGATATGAAAGAATCTAAATTAAAATTTCTAAGGCCCACCACCCATTTCATTTTGACACGATAACTGAACTTGCAAAATGTGGATGTGTACTGCATATCACTCCTCAGCATACCTTTGGGGGATTACAGGAGTAATGTTTCTTGTCAACGTTTTCTAAAAATATAACCTATTTACTGTTGCTGTTTTCTTTGTGATATCATTCTTTTTATTTGACTGGCCCGTTTGTGCAGAGGTTAGTGAACCTGACCGTTGCACCGGGGGTCGTGGGTTTGATTCCCACCCAGAATAAATATTTGTGTGATGAGTACAAGTGTTTGTTCTGTCTGGGTGTAAAAAAAATATCTATTTAAGTATATATTTCAATGTATAATATGTAGTTTATCAGCCATCTGGTTACCATACTACAAGCTCTCTTGACACTTACTTTGGGGCCAGATGGCTGTGTGTGAAGTTGTCCCATGATAATTATTTGTTTATTATTTATTCTTGGTGCATTACAAATATGTGGCCGGCTAATGTAGATTGCCTGTACCAGGAGAACATAGTTAACGAGAGGACACACCTGCTCGAAGTGGCCGAGCAGCAGCAGGAGACCCCGTCCCCCACGACATGCGACTCGACGCCGGCGCGCAAGCCGGACGAGCAGAGCGCCCTCAACAGAATATTACACGAAACTGCGACGTGAGTGCTAATATTGTTGCTAGTTTTCGGGCCCGCCGCTTTGTGCGCGTAGTTATAACTCGCAGAAGTTAACTAGTCACCACCTTTCGGTGACGTAATAGTGAGCTGTGGATGCGTTGAAGGCTAGAAGGCTAGAAGAATTAATGTAACCGTTATTTTTGGTTGTACACTCTTTTGATATCGTGACACTTAAAATTATTTATGTAAAATTATACTACCGGATACATTAATAACATATGATGTCGCGTTAACTTTATTACTAATATTTTATTCATTACAATTTATTATCATTATTCAGTATTTTACGATATCAGCTTAGAAATAAAGAAGATCATAATATATGCAGTTAGAAAGTTGTCTACAACATTATCAGGTAGGTACTAGCGAACTATCATTCGGTTCCGTAGCATGGGGCGCGCTAGGGGCGGCACTTCATAAGAGGTGGCAAAAGGATTTCTCAGAGGGCGCTAAAATTTCACCGCCACAATATATAATAAAACACCTGTTTTTACTATATATCAAAGTTATTGATTGAAGTGATTTTCGTACGGAAAATCATAAATGTATAAACTTTTAATGGGACGCAAAGTTTTCTTCCGCCCCGTGCGGCCGACACCTGCGCTACGTCACTGGTATCATTGTTTACAGTACAGTACAGTAATCGGACGTTGCTTATAGGTAACTTCGGGAATTCCAGGCGTGATTTCTTTTCGTTTTCAGCTGTAGTTTATTATACAATATCTATTGTTCTTTTATCATCATCATCATCATTATTAACCTGTCTCAGTCAAGTGCTTGATATAGTAGGGCGTGTTGGTGCCCCCGAAAGGGGGCACCAACACGCCCTGCCCTCGATTTGCTGTATCCATGTTTTGTCTACAGTCTTTCGCATATCATCACCCCACCTACCTGGCCGAAGAGCGTCACATATTCATCTGAAAGCTTCTCTATGCTTCTAGACATAATGTACATTTTATAAAACGTCTATATAAAAACACGTATGTTTATTAAAACCGCATTGCAGTAACGTGATCGACGTGGGCGCGCTGGGCCCGTACGCGCTGGAGGCGGGCGCGTACAGCGAGCGCGTGCGCGCGTACACGGCGCGCGCCGCCGCCGCCGCGCCGCCCGCGCCGCGCGCCGCGCGCCTGCTGGCCGACCTGCCGCCCGCCGCGCGCCGCGCCGCGCTGGCCGCCGCGCCGCTGCCCGCCGCCGACAAAGACTTGGTACGAGGCGGCGCTTCTCTGTTATATCGTTTGCTTTTTAGTATAGAGCGATGCGTAAGCGCCCAATGACATGGCAAAAGAAATGAAAGATAGAAAGCTTTGTTAGGGATCTGGCGTGTCGGTATAATAATGATAGTAATGTTGGTAGGCTACCTGTATAACAAAAGGAAATGCGCACCTACTGGGTAGAACTAATGCAGCAGGTGATCAATTCTGGAACACAGACAGGCTATTCAAGGAGACCAGAAGAGAAGTTTCTAGTTGTGAACACCAGTTTACTTTGGACGATCACAAATTACTATAATCAGGTTGAATGAAGAGGATGTTGGATTATGAGGTTATGTGACTGAGACTGATTGGCAAGTGGCACATCACTGGCCTATAAATCACGGTGAATTCTGGGAACAAGAGAAAATATGTCTGAAAATGTGAATACTTAAATAGATTATTACACCTAAACACAAAACTAATCTTCATATTCATCACACACATATTTGTCCTACACAGAAATCAAACCCACAACTATAAATTTAAATTAAATCGAAATTGTACGCACATAGCGTGGATAACTTCCTGTGCCTCACAAAAAAACCTATTTACAAGTTTCCGTTACTGATCTACCTTTCCAGTGCACCAAGTTACCAGCTAAATCCTAATCCAAAATCATTGTCTTACAGATAACTAATTCTGTAAAGAAAGCAGCAGCAGCTATATCCGAGCTGAGGGTGGAACATCACGAGGACCTGGTGGTCCCCTTCAGGGTTCCATAGCGGAGGAGGACCGCCTCGCTCCACGAGGACTCGCCAGCACTGTGAACGACTTGTCCGTATACTAGTTGGAGGATGTGGTGTGATCATTACACTTGCGTTTCATCTTATTTAAATCAGAGGTAAATTCTTAGTTAACCTGTAGTTATCCCATGACTAAGTGTTAGCCAAGTGACCAAGTGACCTTTACCATAGCTAAAGCTTTTATCCTTGAAATTATTTCAGTTATGTGCAATCTCAAAAAAAAATACTTGACCTCAAACATTTTAAGTAATGAGATAATTTAGAGTTTTTTCTGACTATTTAAAATTAACGTCCATATTTTTGGTGGAACATAATAACTATAGCCCAGTGATGTCTCTACAGACAGAGAGAAGATCTTTTTTGATTATGTGGTATCACTCCTGCATGACTTACTGCATGTTCATAACTACTCCAGTACCACTGCAAAGAGGCAAATTTCACATTACAAATATATTGGTCCAACTGTGTCAATATCTTGGACCAGAATGTG
>DWEI01000342.1:0-23243 GCA_018245875.1 Mysoria ambigua | reverse complement strand
TGTTCACGCAAAAATGACCACTCATGCGGCCAGCGAAACGCCTATAAATGTCAAAGTAGCGTGTATCACATGTCGGAAGCTACTGTTCTATAATAATAATACGATGTTCGTAATTTTATGTTATTCACATCTCTTTGAAATGTTCAACGGTTCCAGTACTTTTTAAACTATGACGTACTGCTGTGATACGGTGCCATATTTCTTCTGTTCATTAATTTTAAATGTACTTCATTTGCTTCCATCCGTGAGTTAAAATGCAAAGTTGGGCGTTGCTGCTGTAGCTTCTGTGCATCGCTCTAATATTATCCTACCTACATTACACTTCCTCAGGTATCAGGTGACTGAACGCGTTGCCTGTCCTTTGTTGTCTGCAGTCTGAACGTTGACCTAGGTTCGAGTCTAGACTCGGTCTAGACTACTCCCCACAAGTTGGTTCCGCGTGCATTCAATGGATGTTTAAAATATTTTCGACGCTTTTAAGCGAAGTTGATTTATTTTATGGCTTTTCTTTTGTTGACGTACGTAGAGTACGGAAGATTCTAGAATATTCATACTTGTCTTCTTTGATATTCTACTAGTCTGCATCTCTTCTTCAATAATCTTGACTTGTTTTTTATGTTGAACTACACGTAGCCACTTCTAATGGGTCCAATTTAAAATCCTCGCGTCTCATACCAACTAACCTTAGAATGATTAAACACTGACAAGCTGCGTTTCAGACGCGTGCCGCGTCTAATATCGTTGGGATCACGTTATTATGTGTCCGCCGTAGATGTGCTGTGGGCTGTAATACGTTCATTCTTGACGGATGCTGTAAGTGGTGTTGTGGATTATACGATACAAAACGTGAAAAAGGTAATCTTAGGACTACCGTTATATTATTGGGAATGATAGCAGTGTCACTACTTTGTTAGTTTGTAAGAAATTAGTTTATGTATTTATTTTAATATATTGGGGATAAAGGGTTAGTTTATTCTAATAATATTTCGCTGTAAAGAAATCTCTTGCATTATATGGTAGCAGAAAATCGTGTTAATACTTCAACGTTGTGACGTTATATATATTGTATCACGCGGTATCTGTTTTATTCGCACTCTGAGGCCGCAGCTAGTGAACACCTACATCCGACCCACGTGCTGAGCGGCTGTGCCCTTGGACTGTTGGCCAATGTTCCAATAAATATCCTTTGTTGTAATGTAACGTCTTACATATTGTGTTAATGATTTGAACTCAAATGTACACGTTCTCTCTGGTCTGATCTGTCACAGTTTAGAAAAGTCGATTGCAAATAATGAACGTCGGTGTATTAAATTAAATTATACAGAGGTAGGTACCTTATCGGAAATTGGTAGTAAACATGGTCCATAGTTCAGCGGTTAGCCGAAATTTGAAACTTGCGTCGTTAAGGAAAAAATACTACCCATATAATGATGTTAACGGGTTTTCTATTATAATAACGAATGCATGTAATGTAATCTTTATGTATTTTCGATACAAAAGCAATTATTCTGGGTAACGTTTAACCCACCTGGCAATTCGAGGTTTTTGTAGTCTGTACTTTAATGTTACTAATGTTGTGATGTGATCGTGTTTTCGATTTTCGTTTTGCGTTTATTTCTTGTCTCACCGGATCGTTTAGTGTGAGTCGACATATATTCGTAATCGTACCTACGAATGTGTTACTTTTACTTGGTGCCCTATACGGAAAATAATCGAATGCCTCGATTATAAGTGACTGGCTCTTGGTTGTGTTCGTGTGTAAAATTACGTATTACAGTTTTTTTGTTTAGGATTTTATGTGCGTAAGTTCGTTAACTGTCTGTGGTTACCACATACTTAGTGTGATTTAGCCGTCTGTGAGTTATCCCGTGCTATTATTGTTACTATTAAGGATTAAGACAGAATGCATTACTATGTCATATGTAACATCCATTTTGTTCAGACACGGTAACATCGAACTGATCGTTAGCGGTAATCAGTATTTTGAAGCTAATGCCAGAATGTCTTTTGTTGCAGGTGAGTGCGTGAAAGCGTTTGAGAAATGTGAGAACGGGAAGGAGGAGGCGACGGTAAGAATCATGGGATCGACACTTAGCACTTAATATTGTTTGCTTTGGTAGATAAATATTATGAGTATTTCTACCCTCTTACATATACGAATATGCAGCTCAGATTACAGCCTTCCTTTTCTGGTCGTTAAGGGAACTATCCAGAACCTGCCTTATTTGTCCGTTCAACGCATTGGGGGTCGCTTTAGATCTCGAGTGCGTTCCACCTTGCGCTCTGCGACTATTCTTTCTACGGACGTGTGGTCTCAACGAGACAAGTGCCCAAAAAACGTCAAAATCCCTCATAGGACTATTGAGGATATGTGCTGCTTTATCAGTGCCTGCCTCTATAGAACATCTAAGATGCATCCAAGAATGTTTCTCATTAATTTGTTGTTATTATCAGTCTGTCAGTTTCAATTTGTCACCATGACACATCTCAGAGAGCTTGTTAGTACCTGTCTCATATTGTTTATTTTGCTGTCTAGACGGTAGTGCTCAGGTGTAGTGCGCGAAGTCTTTGATCATATGCTGAGTTGAAAAATTGAATTCGACGTTGCTACGTTATATAACTGATGTGTTTTATCTATTGTCTTGTGTAAAAATTGTGAAATTATTATAAAAATAAACGATGAAAGTGACTTAAGTTACAGGGGTGGGAGGGACTAACCAAGCACATCCGTCTAAATAAAATGCTAGTTTTCTTCAATGTTATAGGATTGCATGATGAAATACAGTCGAGAGATAATGGATGAAGAAATATAGTCAGAGTTAAAATCAGTCTACTTCAAGGTGGTAGACATTATATGAAAAAGTATTGAGTTATGATCAGAAACTAAATGCAGGCTGAACCGTATAAGTCGCAGTGATTCAAAGCCCATTTACTAAAATGAATGAATTCATGAACGAATCAATGTTTGAATGGACGAATGAATGATTGTTTGGAATGAACGAATAAGTGATTGATTGAACGAACCAATTAATAAATGTAACAAAAATAAAAGACGATGTAATTTTGTGATTTTTTTTGGCAATGACTAATTCGAAAGTCACGGTTGTCTAGAAGATACCTTTCTATGTGATTGCGTAGTTTGTTAAACTAAGCTAGGATTACCTAATTCACATTTTTTTGGATAAGCAATACCTTTTGCGTCATGCTGCAGTTGCCTTCACCTTCATCAGAGCGGAAAGTCTTCTCCTAAATTCCCACGAAAAATTCGAAATTGGTTTCATGGAGTAAAAATAAATGAACAATTGATTTTTATAAAGAAATATTGATTTTAAATTTAAAAATTTTATTAATAGAAAAAATATCAATCTGAAGACTGGATTACTGTCCAGTCTTCAGATTGATATTTAATTAAATAGGAAATAGTATAGAAAAGCTATTACATAAGTAATAATACTCTATCACAACTCGAACATTACGGTATTTTCTTGGGAACAGAATTAATTGAATTGTTTGAGCTGTGTCATGGAAAGTTAATAGATTATGTAAATAGTCACTTTAATTGTTCTATTGTTGGTCGTTTTAACGGGATGGAAGTTGGGTTTTTATTAAATGTTCTACGTTTTTGTATATGTCTTCGCATATTATTTCTCTATATAAATGGCTAAAATAAATTTTGAGAGTTTTAATATTTCGTTAATATGAATAATGTAATTAGGATTTTTGATAAAAAAAATACTGCTATACAAAATGTATAAACGATATAGCATCTATTTTATTAACAGTCGAGTCAAATTACTGTATAAGATTTAATGACTATATTATGTCTTATTGCTGTTTCTTATGTTTTATTTTCTGTTAATATTTCTGTTTGTGTAATATATATTTATTGACATAATAGAACATAATAAATATGTACATGTAGATTTTACGTATATACATTTTGAAATTGACTTTTAGTTTACAAATTTTAATTTTAGAAAGCATTTGATGTGTACTATCAACCAATATTACGTAAAGAACCTCGTTGGGCCTGTGATATTGAGACCTTAGTTAAGCTTTGGTTGACTATCCACTAGAACATTATTCGGTAACTATAACCGTCTGTGACAAGATCAATTACCGCTGGAGAAGACGTGTTCTGGGGTGGAAACCACACCGTGGCAAACGAAGCGTAGGACGCCCTCCGGCTGGGTAAAGTGAGGATATATGCAATGTGGCTGGCAACGGTTGGATGCGAAGAGCTGAAGATCGAGCTCAGTGGCGTGCTATTTCAAAGGCCCGTGTCCAGCAGTGGACGGGAATAGTCTGATGAGCATTGAAATCAAATCAAATCAAGCAAATCATCGTATATGTAACACAGTCTAATATGGTATCTAAAATCGTGTTGTATACCTGCAGTTCTCGTGGTAACTATCCAATCGGGGAAAATATCGAAGTTGCTATTATTAGAAAAAAGTTTCTCCAATCAGATCGATTGTCATTATGCGGAGGCACTTGCATGTACGCACGCTGCACTCATCGTTATTGCATGTTGGCGTAACAATAAAATGTGATGTACCAGGCTTACATAAATCGCTGAGTGGAGAGATATAAAGCGCGGATCTAGGCCGCCGAGAGTCGAAGTGAAAGTATGGTAAGACGTGACTCGACGCCATTTTGTGATCACGCTAACTTTTTTTTCTGCTTTGCTGGTGTTACTGGTTGTAGAGAAAGGTTGGATTGGCATATTGCGTTTTCCATTGAACTCTAAAATCTTCGTTTACATTTTTTCTACTTTGTTTTATCAGCAGGGACTATCAGAGCTAAAAGTGGCTCATGTCATAATTTTTAAAATTATAAATTACATTTTCCTACATACACGCGTAGTGGTAGAAGTACATGTAAACGGAAGTAGGCCACAGTGCCATTGTTAGTTTCATAAGTAATCAATATTATCTGCGGTAGACCGACGTACTAGGGTATCAGCAATCGTAAGAGTTTGTGGGAAATCTTCCGGTAGTACTGTGGTTAATGTCTATAACGATATTTCCATAAAATGTTTAAACTATTAGTCCAACATATTATAATAAGAAACGTAATAGAGATGTTTATATATATTTTTTAAAATATTATGGAATTGCAGAATATATTCTAAATCTTTCCTCGACTGATGTTAAAATGCTCCATACTCCCTTTTTCTTTTAAATTATTCCCTAAACACATTCAATATTGTATAATATAATTAAACTGAAATCCCGAAATTTACCAAGTTCAATATTTTGTTTAGTTATAAATATCGATATTAAATACACATATTGTATTGTATTTTATTGTAAATACACTGTTTGGGATACTTTACGGTACAAATGACTAGAAAGAAAATATTTAAAGTTCCTTTTAAACGTTTCCTTTTTAAAACTTTCTATCTCCAGCTTCTATGCTTGGCTAAGAATCGCATACAAGTAAAAATTACTGAAATATGTAAAAAAACCTTAATTTAATAATAAGTGAAAAATTTACGGGGAATGTGAATCATATATACAAAAACGATAATAATTATGTTCGTAACATATCTAAGAAACAGTTTGAAAAGCTATCATATGATCATTTGTCTACATAGGGCTGTGACGTCATATTCAACCCTGTATGCCAGAAACAGTTGTACACACATTCGATAATAGTTTTAATTAAATCAACCTTGTGCTAATTTATTTATTTCTATTGTATGATTCCATTTGGTTCTCTCGTATACTATACATTTTAAATAATATTGTATTATATTTAAACCAATGATTTGTTACACTTAAGTAACTGCGATTCTCCATCTAGTTGAATAGCAGTATACTTGCCATAACGAAATATTTGATCTTGTATATTGCAGCCCAAGGTTGCCATCATTTAAAATTTACGAGATTATGGTCATGATTAGGTCAATCGTTCGTTTAATGTCATGTTAATTTGTTTTAGTTTTTAATAACTTCACTTATATTTTTTTATATTTTTTTTATTATTTACGAAATATTTTAAATATTTTCATGTAGTTAAAAAGAAAAAACTTAGATTGCCCTTTGAAAGTTACAAACACTATCGTGGTGTCTTCATGAACAAAAATCTGAACCAATTGTTATTAGTCAAGTACTAGGCTTCCATTAGTATACTCTTGTTGATTTGAAAATGTTTGGAAGATTATTTCTGTACAACATAACAAACCGGAGCGAAAGGGAAATATACAGTAACATAAAAGAGAAACAAAGACAAACAGTGTTTTGTGAATATGAAACTCTCCGCGTCACAATCTCTTTTTTATGAGAGCTCTATTGTAAAAGCGAGAGAGGAAATAAGTAAAACATTAACGTACCTAGCAACAGTAACTTGAAAGAAGTTTTCGTAACTGTTAAATTTGCATCGTAATATTTCGCGGTTAAGTTGATAATCATTTGCGGAGATTATAGTACATGGGTTTATTATTTTAAAGTCGTGACCGGCACAACAAAATTCATGCCAAGGTTTCGCACACAGTTGCGTTGTGTCAAAATGGAACACACATACACACACACATACATAGGGATTCGTGTCATAGACAAGACTTGACTAGACCACTTGACGCCAATCAGCGTGTACCGAGTATGCATCGGTAATGTTTATCGTTTATTAAACAACTGTGTGCTTCTAGCGCTGCAAGGCTTAATCCATACCGTGCATCGGTCATGACAGCGATTTAAGCGCTTGTAAAGGCTAACGGTTTAAAGTAGAAAGTTGCTTTAGCGCTACAAGTCTATTTTCTGCCTAACAACAGGGTTTCTATGTCAGAAGGGTTCGGGGGGATGTGACGTAACAGTGCATTCGAATTTGTCCGAATTTTAAAAACGGGTTATCTTCTTCTCCTCTTTTATAAAATTGAACCATGTCACTTGGTTTTACGGTTGGTTTTTCAATGTTACATTCGGTACGGGTTACCTTGCTCTATATGTTAATTCCGTCAGGTCGTATGTACACTTTAACTGCATTTGATATTGAACGTTATTTCATTGTATTATTTATTAATTTGTAATGGTGTTTTTATTGCGTCATATTGGCAAGTAATGCATTACCATACAAAGGCCGATTCAATTCTGAAAACACAGAAGACACTGTGTCTTATTAACTTTGTTATAAATACGCACAAAAGTTGCTCATTTTCGTAGTTGGAAAACGGTGTGTGCGTTTTAATGATCTTTGTACAATTCACTAACGACGCTGAACTTGAACTTTATTTGCTTGCCAATAGAGATCACAGTTCATTGTTATTATTTGAAGGGCGTTGGCAAATTAGTATGCCTGCCAGTTATGTCTTCCTGGTACATTTGCGCAATTATCAACGCTGTCAGCATTGTTCTTATGGTAAAAAAATGTAAGTGGTAAGGTAAAATAAATGTTACCAAATAAAATCCAGCGAGAGAAGAATGTATTGGAATCAGTGAGTGCCCTGCATTTTTTTGACTGTGAGGTGTATTTGTTTGATATCCATATCCTTTAAAGATTTAAGTTTTCGTTTTGACCAAAATATATTCCAACTCATGAATTGGTTATTAATTGTTTAAGTACTCTGTGTTTACTATTGTATGCATGTGCCACGTGTCTTGGTATGTCTGCTAATTGCAACACTGATACCTCATTATAACAATAAGATGCGCCCCTCCATAGCAACAGAACATATATCTATATATGTAGGTGCCGTGGTGTTGTACTATCAGATGAGTATCGTAAAAAGGGAGTTTTCTCTTTGAATAGAAACGAGTTGGTTCTTTAATCTTTATGGATAACTAGCAATATAGTTGACCATGTACATAATAATATTGATCACGTTCCATAATCATACGTATAAACTTTGTCCAGTTGTTGTATTTGGAAAGAGACGACGTATAGATAAACGCGTAGGAGTAAAAGAGACCACATATTGTTTGTCAACATTGCGCACTACTTTAAATTTAGAGTTCCAACGCGTTTCCGTATTTTTAAATAGATAATGTTGTCAGCGTTTCAGAAATGCCATTCCCTATTTTATGTGTAAAAAAATTATTACGCATTATATATTCTCCGTATGTATTGCATAGGATATCGTGTATGAGTCTTTTTTATTAAAACTTTCTTTAAAGCTATAGTAGAACATATTATTATATGGCGACAATGAAAAAGCAAAAATCGTACTATTCTCCATTACTTCGTACACTACTCCTAGATTGTTGATGTGAGTAAATCGTTATCTCCTGTCGCCATTATGATAACGTATCACGTTAGGGTGCACTCACAACATTTTCTTATGTAAGTAACAATGTAAAGCCGTGTCCAGATTTGCGGGTAGTATAGTGCTATTAAATGGACCTTCAATCAATGGTACACTTCTACCAACTATCTCCAGCGAGGATTGCGTAAATAAGCTTCAATGCCAAACTCGTGTGTCGTGTTGTTGGAGCGGCTACTAACACTTTCAACAAGGTTTAACTAAGGGTATCCTTGATCTCCGAAGTTGCCAACGTCTGACTATACAGATATCTATATTATCATCACGTTCCAAATCACACATGCGCAGTGTATTGCGTAAATCAAATATAGGCGACTTTATTTATAAAAAGGAATCCCAAATAGGATTATTCAAGGCAACCGGCGCAAAGGCAACTGCGCATCAATTAATGCGTTAATTTTCTGTTTAGACGTCATTGAGTTATATTTTACATGTAAGACTGATGATTTTAAACTTAGTACATTAGCTGTACAGAATCCAGCGCGTACTGCTACTTGGAGCATTCTGTGGTACACTATGAAAATACGTCGTTAGGGATAGTAATATTGTTAATGTAAAAATCACATAGAGCAATATGTTTAATGATAATGTGATGCCATCAACTCAAATATCATTTATACCAACTAATGAACCACTATTGGAGTCATGAAAAGGAAAAACTTCGAAAAATCCTAATTCGTACGTTTTAAATGCTTTCAAAACTTGCATAACTTGGTTCTCCAATATTGCGATAATAAATGTAGATTTAAAGAAATTTTGCAATTCTATGAAGTAAAATAAAAAATAAATTACTCTTTAAGTTTTGGCTAACTCCACTCGAATATGAAGGCGCAGAGTGAGACTACTTCAGCGTTAAGCTTACAATATATTGATTTAGGTATCATAACCAGTATGACCGCTATCCAGTCAGCGGATATTATTATCCAGACACAACGATAAGATTCGATGATAACAGCGTTAACAACGGTAACTGATTAGAAGCTGTCGGCGGATATTAGGTCAGTAATGTTAGACGAACGTAATTATCGCAATACTACGTTTTTAGTGTTCGTTATGTTTAATGCGTATACAATATTTTTATTGTGTCCTTGACAGTTTATTGTGTCAAAATGAAGATTGATCAAATTTGTCTCAATATAATTAAAGTACTTTGAGATAATACCAAGCGGGATTAAAGAGACTCTGAATTCATAGTGTACTTATTTCAATGATACGAGCCTTGCAAAGGTCAGTGAGGCAGTGAGCAGGTCAGAGGATATCTGTTAAAAATGTAGTGTCGCAAGGGTACGTTCTAGGCCCTATTTAAATGTTAACATGAAATATATTCAAGAATATTTTGATGGTATCTAACTTTAATGTACTGGTGTTGTTTGCCCCATTCCTTTCCGCTTTCCCCGCTTCATTATTTGAGATTCGCATGCAAAGGGGAGTTGAGGCATTTGAGTGATTTTCAGTCACAGCTAGCAAACTACAGTCGGAATTAGTTTCTTTGTTTTACGAAGTACTTAGTTCTCAACGTATGTTTAGATGATGGCGGAGACACATTGGTATACCAAGCAGTAGTTGTAACGAAAATTTATGTCGAAGAGTCATTATAAATCGCTATTTGTAGTTATTTTAAATTGTTCTAACATTTTGCCCACACCTTTAAACTTGAGACCCTGACGAGTATTTTAATTAATCTACGTATCTAAGCATCTGCACGTGTCTCAATAACCAACTACTCGTACTCATCATTGTAACATAATTGTCATTAATGAGATGACACATGAGGTTGGCAGGCGGATGTTTTGAGTTCCTCAAAGAGATATCAAGAAATCTTTGAGAGACAGGAATATTTGAGAAAATACGGCCGATTGCATGCATTGTAAATGCAGAGGCACCGATAACTTCATTTCCTATTAGAGATACAAACGTGTCTTCCTCTGCGTTTATCTTATCACGCGTTGTTATGACTTGTGTTCAGTTATTAATAGTTCTCTTACTATTCATAATTGTTGTAGCATTAAGTGTATCATCATTGTCTTTCTTGATACGGTAATCTCGACCGGTCTCATACCTCGCTCTCTCCACAATCGCACGTATAGGGAAAACACAGTTTTATGTACACATTAATGTTATTATATTTTTGTTGTTTATCTTAACTAGCTAAACAAGATGTCGCTTAATAATGTTTTCAAACATCTCTTCATGTTATTACATATATGTTAAAAATAATGGGGTAATTATGAACGGAATTCGTTGACAGAAACAGCGGCGATATTTCTATTTCTGCTGCTAAGTTACAAAATTATATGATACAAGGCATAATAAGACGAAGGGCTATCTAATATCTCGCAGCTCACATCACATCCACTAACACTCTCGGTTTAAGTTTAAATCTGTCTTTGGTTTCAATGTAGACTATGGACTACAATCTGCTGTCTTTGTGCGTTAATTAGTGATGACCTGCATTCTTGTTTCATACTAGTACAACGTATAGAAAAACACCTTTCATATCATGATATTTAATTGTCAGTCCATTGAAAGAACGATCATACGTGAGTCAGGTATGTCAAGAACAAAGGAGGTAGTTAGTTGTCTGCATAACGTACTTGTGTGTTGTTTTCTGTACACGTGTGTTTATTGCGTAATGCGGTAGGAATCACGTGTTCGCTCGTGTTCGTTAAACTGTCACTGTTACATTGTTTGTCATTGTCATCACTGTCACCGCCAACTGTAATGTTCTTCTGTTGGACAGTCTTCTGTCATAAAAGTCTAAGGCGTTTGAATTCATTATTGTAAAATACTAGTGGACTTGCTTGCGATATTCTTCTTAACTGTTACCAATCAGATTTAGTTGTTAAAGAGTCATCTATGCACCATACCAATATTTGAATCCAACATCGCGAAATTCGAACCACTACGGTAAATCATTACTGAATGAATGGCTGCAGAAATCCGCTATTCGCTGCGGCGTTACATTCGCCGAACGGAGTCCAAAGAGAAACTTCACTACAAAGATACCTTCGGGGTGTGATGTAGACTGACGTACAGTCGTATAGTACAGAGCAGTGTAGAGTGGTATTTCAGAGTGTTGTGAGCACAAAAAATAATTACAATCTATAAATTTCAAGGGAAATAGGTCAGTGTCTATCTTTACAATTCTTTATTTTGAAATTCTATGTTATTATTTCAGCTCTTGTGACATCAATGGTTTTGTCTCGTTTGCGCGATAGAGCGTTGCATGATCTAGCTATTTTGAATTTACAGTAATAATCAAAATTATGAAAAAAATAATATTTTTTTTTTTAATAATTTATCATTCGTGTATCTCATGTATATAGATACGAAGATAGGAATATACGAATATCCGATAATAAAAGATAATGATTGGTGAGAATTTTAGATTTATTATATTTCAAAATAATTTTTCGATAATAATATGTGTGTTAAATATTACACACCTACATAATGCTGTAGGTATGTAAAATACATTTTTTTTTGTCGTCTTCGCAATCTCAATGTTTACTGATCTCTTTATGGCAGTCAGTTCCAATGATTTGTCCGAACATATCTATCTATTACCCAATCAATAATAATAATAAACACTGAGTTGAGCGGCAACGATGGAAGTTATCTTCGCGGCACGCAAATCTCAGGGCCGCGCAAAGGTCGCACTGCTGAGGGAACTAGTCGAAATGTCAAAAAAATTAACATTTTAATGGTGAAACTGTCGATGTTGCGGTAAATATTCTAAATAGTTATTCAAAATGTCTTATGAAGTTATTTTTATGGTATTTTTAATCGTCCAATTTCAGTAATAAACAGTTGTAATAATCGCCAGTTTTATTAGTACGCTCATACATGTTGTATATCTGAACATGCGACATTCGCGTTCGCGGAGAGTGTCCACAGAGGTAATGAAAAATCCAATGTCTCATATCTATACGTATTTTTGAATGTTCATTACTTCGATGTCAAACTGCATTCGGGTGGTGTGTGCATAATTTGGGTCGTTGTGATTTTTAAACAATTGCTCTTATTTGACCCATATACATACGTATGGTGGCCTGTTGATTGTCTCGAGTGCTGTACAGCCACTGTAACGGACGAAGACGATTAAGGATATTATGAGTTGAGGCTTTCCTACATATAAAGGAATGATAAACACACAGACAACGTGACTTTATACAATTTGGGTGGTTTGATCTATCTACGAGTTTAAATTTGTTTAATTGTAAAATATTATTTGATCATTTAACATTAGAATTTGACCTTGAATCGGCGTGAAACTACCCACTTTCAGTGACAGCGACATTCGTCTAATACTCTTATAATATTAAATGTACTGAGCGTTAGGAAACAAAGGCTACAGTTTGAACTACGTCATGATACTCTACAGTCTCCAAGCGCAGACTTTGGGGATGCGCCAGGCGTGAAAGTGTTCATTATTTATATATATTTGTTTTCATAAGAAACTTCTAAACATTAGGTGTGCCTTGATAAATCTTAGCTTAACCCTCGTATGTTTTAGGCCTGGTTATACGAAGCGCTGGTGTTTATTCGCGGTTCTGCCTGATAGCGTTTTAAATTACGCATGTCTATAAATGCCCTGTTCACCCCTGCTTTGTTTAGTCCTAGGATAATTGAGGCGATATAAATGTGTATAGATCGGAGTGGCTCAAATAACCAAGTGAGTTACGTGAGTGAAGCCGGTAAATATTTTGATCGTGTATTGTGAGATATCACCAAATCTTTGCTGTTAATATTACTTACATGCATTAGAACATTTTATTTTACAACATCAAGTCTAATTAAGGAGTGTCGTCACTGTGTTCTCTGCTCAATTGAATCGATTTCGAAGAAATCATGCGTTGCTAATGACCTCCTCCATATATGTATTTAGAATGTTTTAGAAGCGTATGACAGGTCACACTAAACGACGTCCACTTTGTACCGTAATGATAAATTAATTTTCTTCATAGATCTATACATACGATACTTGTGGAAATGTGTTATAAGTAAATGTAGCGGTATATACTTACAATTTATATCACTTAAACAATTTAATACATATTTGTAAGAATCCAATGTTGTTGCCATGATAATGAACATTATACAAGAGCTCGCAAACAACGCAGTTGGTATTTTAATTTTGATAATGCAGAACAATAAATTGTAATTATTACAATGCGTTGTTAATCGAATATCAAAACTATATTGCTTAATCATATTGCACGCACAAAGAACTTTACGAAATCCTTATTACTAAATCATGTCCAATTTACCCTTCACTTATGTTCTTACGCGTTACGTTAATGTGGCAACATCGAAATGCGACAAGACACGTTGCGTTTAAGTTAAACGTACATCGAAATCTCCTTTGTGTTCCAACGTACACGCAAACAGCAGGGTGTGGTTGCAATGAGTCCTTGGCCTACATTCGGTTGCACCCCCGCCCCAGTTGAGCGCTTGAAGCGCTAGCGATCGTTCATTGAAAGGGAGTTACGAGGTCGCTGCAGCGGCTGAATGAGTAACTCGCGTTCTATATTTAAAAGCGGGGCGTAGCAACAGCCAACGAAATAGGGCAAGAGCGATTTGCTCTGTTTATATGAAACTTTACACGGTATCTGGGCTGCTCTGGTACTAGGATACATTTTATTAATTAGGATTTCCTAATGATGCTACGCACTTATTATCACGAATATTATAAATAATATGCTATTGCAATATCGCTTTGTAAGAAACATAATGTTGATGTTTTGAACGCAGAATAATACAAGCACAGGCGAATGCAATTGTATTATTAAGTGCGTTTTAAATGTATGTGCATAAAAATTTCATGACATGAGGTCAATGCATTTATGTACTTTCATATTCTCAGTGAGGATTATTTATTTTTTTATTATTACAAATTATTTCGCAGTTTTGTTATTGTGAATGTCAGGCGGAATGAAAATAATTGTTAGTAGGCAATTGAAATGGATTATTGAATGTCACATTTTTTATGTCACGGTCAAAGATCAATCATAGCTGAGAATTCACGTGACAATTACTTAATTGGTATCACTACTATAATGTATCTTATATTGCAATATTCGAATAAAAAAATATCTCGTTTTTTCTACGTTAAACTTGAAAGGTAAAATTATTATTTTGCAACATAAACCAATATATTTGCAATAATGCATAACAATATGCATAAATTGTTTTAATTGTTCTCTGGCTTATAAACATTAAACGTTCTAAAAAATTTTATGTAACATACCGTAATGTGTAGGTAATATCATTTATTTGAATAGTTTTAGATATAATTACGTAATGTGTAATATTTATATCGTAATATTGGACGGTGCACTATTTATGCTACGTATATTTTTTTACTAAACGATGTATTTTTTTATCTGTGAAAGGCCACACATTTTTCAGTCTATTAGTGATTGGTCTAATGACGTCAGATGGAATGTTTTTCTAAATTGTTCTTATAAACATTATTATTGTTGTAACACAACAGGAGCGTGCTTGAGAAATGTATTTTTTATTCTTCTCACTCTCCCTCTTTTTCCTTTCATCCCCTCCCCTCCAGTCGTTGTAATGTAAAAACAAAACAATGCTAAGTGTACGCCCTAGGTCGGGCTCCGTAACGCTCTCGTACTGACAAGAAGTCTCAGCTTAATTGTGGTGTCCACTTAAAACTGTAGTAGTCTCCGTGGCACGGAAAGAGAAATACTCGTTCAAAATTGTATTTTCTTTTAAGTGGCACCAGGCAGGATCATGTATTACAGGGTTATTTTTGAACAAATTGTTTATAGACCGTTGTTCATGACTGAACAAATTTTGATCGTTAAAATAAATCGTTTGAAAATTTCAATTTTGTTAACTTGCAGATAGATCAAATCTAATCAAAATTAGTTCTTTAATGATGCGTGTCTATACAGTGGCCGGATGAGCTGAGCTGAAATCCATTCGACACCCATCTAAGACCCACCCAGCTCTTATACATATTTGTGTGATGAACGTTTGGTTTGTGATCGTAATTGTTCCCATGAGTTATCTCTATTTTTTCTTATTATTTAAATTAAGATATAGATAACGCGTAAGACGTCAAGAGCTGCATAATCTAACAGGGACATCTGTGCTATGGGCATCATAATGTGTTTTGTAATGGGACATTCTATTGTGTATGTACCTTGGACATCTGCACCCCTTGCCACCCTTGCCAGTGCACTGATGTGTAATTCCGTTGCCCGCAGATGCACAGTAGCGAGAGCACGCCAGCGCCGGCGACGGGCCCCGCGCTGCTCCTCCAGCTCGGCAGGCTCGTGGTCCGCGCCCGCAGCGCCAGCCCTGCGCGCAAGCTCCGCCGCCCGTCCACCAGCCACCAGGTGACCGTCCACTGTCGGACCACATGGGCGGGGTGCCGGCCCAGCAGCACACATGAGTATAATACAACGGACCACTACATGAGTTTATTACATACGATGTAGAATTGATATAGAGTGAAATCACTGCTTAATACATGCACACATGAATGTACGTACATAATGTAAATAGCCACATTTATGTCATTATCATAGCCGCGTGCGGTTCAAAGTTCAGTAGAGTTGGTTGGTGTGAGGAGCGGGTCAGGCGGCCCTTTTTAATTGGGGGCATGACCAATTGGTTGCCAAGTGGTTGCGACCTCGTAGGTGATTTTTTTTTTAAATATCGCAGTGATGCAATTATGCCTCAACGTCTATATGAATGATTTATTTTTTAACTTGTCGCTATAAAAACCAAACATTTTCGAAAACTGGAAAGTTATTGCCTTCATTCCAAGTCGATTTTTCACTGGATCGCCGCGTCTAAGGTCCTGCTACTACTAGGTGTTTTGACTATTTTTACGATTATCTCTGTCTGTCTGTTAAAATATTATATAAAAAATGTGTGTTCATAATTGTTAGATATTTAGGTACTATGCCACGAGTCGTTACTTTAGTATATGTGTAGAAATGATAGAAAGAGATATGATATGGTTAAGGACTATATGTTTTTGATAAATTTATCACTTCACACGATTATTACGATGATTACGAGAACGAATTATAATTTAAATACATATTGATGTTGGCGGCGTGTGATGATGGGGAGGGATAAGCGCGGTGATGTCACACACCCATGGTTTATTCCGATAACTGAGAGCGTCCCATTATTGACAAGGTGGGAGGCAAGTCCAGACATGTTGTTTGAAAATATTGAGCTAGGCGAGGCGACCGTTAATCGTTAATGTTAATCGTTCGCTGTCGTTCGACTGGCAATAATTTTCACTATAAACTATCTACAGTAGCTAGAATGCTGATTACTGAAATATAAATAATTTTTTCGGGGATCGTATTCCTTACATGTTTTCCAACTGTTTTTCCCAATTGCATGTACATAATAGTTTGTCTCAATGGCGTCTTCATTCCCCTTTCCAGGTGCTGGTGCAGCCGCGGCCGGAGAGCGCGCCGCGGCCCGGCGTCGAGGTGCAGCTCAGCGACCACGTGCACGCGCTGTGGCACGAACAGATGCCGATCTGTATTGAGGTCAGTCGAACAACTACCACCGCCAGCGGGACGTTCGATGTAGAAGAATGAGAGCCGTGCAAAGTTTGCACAGATTTCTGTGAATGAAAATATCGTATTTCGTGTCCTTCCAGCACTTTTATTGTCCTCGGTACGCGCTGCGTATCATTCTTTTCGATGTTTTTTGCTTTTAAACTTTGAGAAGAAACTACAGTTATATCAAAACTTACTATGATGTGATCGTTAATATTATCATTCCGATTATTCGTCTCGCCGACTTCCAGTTTGTTCTTTCCACATCAATATTGCGCGTGTAACAAATGCCCATACTTGTACCGCTGTACATTTACCTGTCACCGCGACTCATATACACACTTGCGTATGTGAAATATTCATAGTACCCACTGTCACGTGTCACGAAATTGACATTTGTGCTGGTCGAATCGAAATACGGCCTCGTAACTGTGACAGTGGTACAACAACAGCCGCGGTGTCCGCCGTCGCACAGAGCGGCGCTCGCTACGTCACGAACAGGGAGATGCGCGTGTAGTCTGTGGGCGTCTGTCGGTGATCCGGTGTTCACGGCAGCGTGCAGCACGGCGCAAGTCGGAGAAGCTTCGTCGCCCGCCGGCCTCCACCGGCAGGGTGCGCTCGAAGAGCAGGACGAAAAGTTGATGTCACTTGACCGTCGTGTCGTGTTCTATTCGATTCTTCCTATGGTTTTAATAATGTTAGATGCTTTATTGTGTACAATGTTTTGCGTGAAAGAAACGCTCAGTACTTGTAGTCAACAAAGCGTCTCGCTTGTATTTTGCCGAAGGGCTCCGCGGAGGCCTAGGCCTCTGCCGATTATGTTATACAATCCACCATGGAATAAAAGTTGGCCCGTTGCAAGATTCCTAGCTTCTACTGAGAATTGTATGTTAGAAGAACTCGAGAATACTTTGTCCGATCCGGGGATCGACACTTGGACCTCTCCGCCGGCGATCGCGCTCGCAAACACAGCACCAACAAAGCGGGCAAACTATATATTCGACTTAAGGTAGCCCTGTGCCATGTAGTGGACGTTGTCGCAGGTGTTGCTCGCCCCGGAATGCCAGGAGTGCTTCGCCGCGCTGTGCCGTCTGGAGGAGGAGGCCGCGTACGACAAGCTGCACGCGCAGCAGCGCGCGCTGCTGCTCGAGCGGTGGACCATGAGGGCCTTGGTTAACAAGTCAGTTTATGTCTAGTCGCAATACATTCACTTATGTGGTCTTAGTAAATTCTGACCCCAAAAATTATGTATCTCCCACTAATAGACGATCTTGTATTTTTTTCTTGAATGCCTTCGTCATTGTAAATTAGCTTTCCCAGATTTTTCTTTCACTGATTCTATTTTCATGTAGTCCTATTAGCTGTAATCAATTGTCTCGTGCGTCTTTCTTGGTATCAAAATGAAAATCTATTCAATTCTACTGTTTGCAATGGTCTAATATACTGTTGCCATTGTAGCTTTGTAGTTTTTAATTGATCCTTTAACTGTTTCGATTTTTTGATCCAATTATTTTATCAACGCTTAGTAGTAGGTACATACACATTTCAGTACACGTGTTTGGATGTAAGATATTAATATTTTCCGCACTTAGGTTCGTATTAATGTATCGCTGCAGGACCCACGACACGCCGGCCTTCATCACGCCGCAGTGGCTGCTGAACGCTGTGCGCTCCCAGCTGCACTTCTCGCAGCTGGCGGCGTGGCTGGCGCGCCTCAAGGAGACCAAGGCGGCGGACGAGAGCCCCACCGAGCGCAGGTACGGACAGTTCTGCACGCCGTTGTCGTTGTATTGAAATGGTTTGTTGTAGCTTTTCCTTGGATGGTTTAAGGAAATTTATACGGCATATAGTAAGCTGACTCGTCAGTCCAAAGGGTCAAATAAAAGTTAGGGTAGACTTACGCATTCGCCGAGGAAGTTGGCTTTTATTTTTTATAGTTTCCGACCTTGAAGGTTTCTGCTCATTTTATAACAAGCGCCACGTGAGTCGCTTAGTACCGTGTAGGCCACGTACATAGTTTTAATTTTCGGGATGGCGTGACTAGTTCCCTCGCGGCTGGCGAGCGTGGCGCGACCCTGACGAAGGATAACATCAACTGTGGCTGATGAATGTCGTAGTTAATCATTTGTTACGTTCGAATACGCGTACCGCACAATTTTTTCTCAAAGTTGGATATTTTACTGAAATACTAAAAAAATTGTTCAAAAAAGTAACTTTACAAACGAACAAACGAATAACAAATTAATTTGTAGTTCTAGTACTATATCGGTTGCAAAAGCTATTTATGCTCTTTGCATGTGAAAAAATGGACTATTCATTTCATTTCTTTTCTTAGAAAGCTTGTTACTTTGATACATGAACATCTATCATTTATATTTATATCAAAATATCGTTATTTTCCAGGCGGAAGCTGAGCCGTGAAACGTGCAACTTCAAAAAAGTGGAAGCGAACATTGACGAGAAGGAGCTCAAGGAAGACCGCAAGCTGAATATTGTCTACTCCATCAAGATCCCGGGCGAGAGCTACAAGATGGCGGAGTTTGCCCTGCCGCCCACAGACCACAACTTCCCTATCACCGACATAGGGAACAACGTGTACTTAAAAGTGGTCCTGGAGAGCTTACCGCGCATATCCGATATACCGACTGTCACATGTACCTGCCAGAAGAGGCGCGCCAGCAAGGAAGTGCCCCAGAGCGTCCACGACGAGCTCATCGGGAAACTTAACGATCTCACGCTGGGCCCGCGCCCTTCGAAATACTCCCCCGACGCTATCAACTCCAACATAGGTAATACTAGTCGCCGTCTATCCATCATATCAAATCCCGGTACAACCGAATATCTATACTCATCGAGGAACAAATCCCAAGAGAAGAAAAGAGAAATCGTCGACGACAGAATGCACACGCCATGCAGCGAGAGCGGCAAACACAAATGCAGCTGCGACGACGAGTCGGACGGCAAGGAGAATCACAGGTCTTCCACTAGCTTAATTCCTCAGGAACCAAAGAAGTTGGACGAGGCGCGGCTGAAGGAAATAGCGAAATACAAAAGACGGTTGCGAAAAGAGAGCAAGTTGAAAAGGCTGTGCGACGACAGCACGTCTTCGGAAGGCGACGGTTTGAAGAGCAAAGAGACACACACGTCCATACCCATTCTGCAGGCGGCTAGGTTCGACAGGTTCAGGGCGATCGGTTGCTACAGGAACCAGACGTATTTGACGCTGCCCGCTAGCAGGATAGAGAGCAGGTCGCCCTTCACGGAGACGGCGAGCGTGCCGCCGGCGGAGTTCAGGAGGACGAACACGGTGTCGACGCAGACTGAGGACATCGCGTGCCAATGTGGCACGGTGCTCGCGATGCGATGCCACGCGTGTGCGGACCGCGGCATGGTCAGGTCCGAGGCGAACTACGACCTGGCGTCGATGCAGGAGACCGAGAGCGGCGCGAGGCGGAAGCGCGGGGAGGACGACAAGGCGCTGAAGAAGCATAAATGTGATAATTTTAGCAGTAATTCAACGTGTGATATTATAAGCTTAAATAATTTTAGTGATAGTGTTAATGAGGCGTCGATTATAAAGAGGCCGAAGTTGAGACGTTTTTTCCCTATAGTGGACCGAATTGAGAGGATAGTGGCCGACAGATTTGCCCAGAAGGATTCGGAGAGTGATATGCAGGAGTTGAATCTGCGGGACGACGACACAGTTTTCACTGTACCAAAATCTGACGCAAAGCGACAGAAGACTTATTCAATTAGCGAGGACTACGTTCTATTCGAAAAGTGTGACTACGGTACTATCGATAAGTGCGATATGGAATCTCCAAAAAACCAAGAAGACCGGAAAGACCAGAACGGTTTTACGTTCCCCGACCCTAAGAAAGTTGGCCCGGATGTCCAGGTCCCGTCCCCCACAGAAATGGACAAGTTCAGGTGGCGGTTCGACTCGGCGGCGTCCATGGTCTTCCACACGAAGACCGGTCTACCGCTGACGTCGAGTCCGGCTCCGCTGAGACGCGGCAACAATTGTTTTGATTTTGATGATTCGATTAACGGAATTTCCGGTATTAAGAGGTGAGTAATATTTTTAGTCTTCAATCCGAATGCAACTAGAGATGTTATTTATTAAACACTTCAGTAAAATCGTAGTATAAAAATGGTATTCACATGTAGAATGTTTTTTTTATGTTTGTTGTGATTGGGAAAAATTCTGTATAGCATAATAAATATATAATTTTGCTAATATGCAAATAATATGAGAGGTACAAAAATTAGTACAGAATTTCTAGTGAAAATTTTTAGTTTTCGCTAAATGTCACTGGTGAAACGTATGAAAGTACTACATCACTCCGCCTACCTCTTCGGATGTTACAGTCTTGATGTTGAAAATCTCGCAGACATACTAATAGGTTGTTTAATTATTACACACTTGTACATATAGAGATAGGCAAAGGTTAGGCGCAATACGCTGAAGCGACCACACTGCGCACAACGCACTAACCGCGCCGTCGCCCGCAGCGCGCTGTTCCACCCGATCTCGCCGCCGTCGCCGCGCGCCGCGCCGCCGCCGCGTCGCCGCGCGCGCGCCTCCGGCCTGCTCGGTACGCGCGCCGCCCCCGCCGCGGGCCGCGGGCACGGGGCTACCACGTCATCATTACCGACCCGCCACAGTCTATTGTTGGACATGGGTGTCGACCCTCGTCTGTTGTGAGCATGCTGGATCCCCGAGAGGGGTTGCTCTGGGGTCCTAAAATGGAGTGCTTACAACTTATTTTGTTCATAGTGAGGGATTAAGACTAAAGCCTACCTTTCTGATCGAGTGCTGGTTGGCAGATCTATGTACTATTGCCAAACAAATGTGTCACGTGTTGAATGTGATGATACCCAAGGAATACTGTCGGTTACCATGTGTTACGATGACGTTGTCTTCTATAAAAATCTATGCACCATCGCTAATATGTTCTAGTTTTCTTTTCATTCCTTAATTAATAACATGACTCTCAGTTCCCCCAAAATCCTCTAACGCAAGCTGCGTGTGGCACAACAGGCAGCTTCGAGGAGTCGGCGCTGAAGGGGCGGCTGGAGCCCGTGGCCACGGTGGCGGGCTTCACGGCCGAGCTGGGCGCGTCGGGCGCCTTCTGCCCGCCGCACGAGCGCCTGCCCGTCACCGTGTTCTTCTACGCGCCCGGCGGCACCAACGCGCCCTACATGGTGAGCGCCTCGCCTCACGCGCCGCGCCGCTCTGCCTGCCTCGGAGCTGACGCGTCCGTTTTTTATATGCACGACTTTTATTACTTTACACATTACCGTCCTGAAGCGGTGCTCTCGTTTATATGTATAAGTGATATTAAATATTATGTACCTCAATATAGATTTGACGATTTTAAGCAAGTACCTTCGTGTGTTATATTAAATCCAGCCTAGCCAAGGCCTCCAGCCTGGTTACATGAGCAGTATTTATTGACAATTTATAAAATAGGATGGAGATTTGTTATTAATAAAAAATTAAATTTTTGAGTTTGCCAGCCTAATGTAAATATGTAAGAGTAACCTTGCTCTTCTCCAGGGGCACATAAACCTCGGGCCCGGCGGCTACCGCGTCGCGCGGTCCGGCACGATCCAGGTGTCGCTGTTCAACCCGCACGGCACGCTGGTGAAAATGTTCGTGGTGCTATACGACCTGACGAGCATGCCGCCCATGGCCAGGACCTTCCTGAGACAGAGGACGCTGTACATGCCCGCGGGGGCAGATCCGCCTAAACCCAGCCAAGTGCATAAATGGCTACGTTATCTTATACATCTTAGGTGAGTCAAATTTGCCAGTTGTTTTGGCAAAAAGACATTATTTAACTTATTGACTTTATTATTTATTGTCAATGTAGTCTATTGCATTTATTTTAAAACTGGTGTTTATGATTATAGATATAATAGTTATTACTTGTTTACAGATTTATGACTTCAAAGTCGGGAAAACTGTACCTGCATACAGATATTAGGATTATAGTATCAAGAAAAGCCGATTTAGATACAGCCACGGCACATTCCTCCTTATTCCGCCCGTTGCCGACCAATCAGAGCGAAGTGGCCTCAACGTCGGCCAATCAGAAACGAGACAGTTCCGACAAGACACCAACAACCAATGGCAATGCCGGAATATCGTCCAATCGGACGCCGAATCGTGTTTTTGGCGGTTGCAGTGATTTTAACTCTGAACTTAAAAATGAGATGAAGGAATTCGGATATGAGAATCAGAATGGAGTGTCTTACGAACTTAGAAGTTTTACGTACGCTCCGGAGAATCCAAAATATTCGCCCCGATAGTATTGGAATGATTTCTGGGACGCGGCGTGTTTGTTTCTTAGTGCCTGTCGATGTAAACATTGATTTCGTGTTAGAATATGTATGTACTAATAAAAAGAATATATTTT